>JAMKQA010026146.1:0-20964 GCA_024699735.1 Posidonia australis
TTTCTTCCCGACCGTTGTAAATTTCGGTCGACCGGTCAAAAACAGCATACCGAATCTTCTGTCAGTAAATTGCAGATTTACTAGTCGTTAGACCCAATGAGGCAAAATTGTAACATTATAAATAGAGGTCCATATGTAGTTCTAAACTCACCCATTCCTTCATATTGTCATATTCTATTGAGTGATCAAAGTGAGTTGTAAAAATTCGATCCAAGCTTTGCTTTAAGCTCCAAGTGCTCCAACATCTTTTCAAGGCAAGCAAGAGCAAAAGATCCAAGTGCTTCAAAGCTCTCACACACAAAGCAATCAGATGTTCTCCAAGAAGGAGAAAGAAATTCGTGATACAAGTGTACAAACAAGGTAATCTTTGTAGCTTGTAATATTCTAAGTTATTGAATATAAGGGTTAAGTCTCAAGTGGGGAACTTGAGGAGTGGACTAAGCTGGGGTTGGCTGAACCACTATAAATCCTAGAGCATTGTGTGATTAAATGTTTTGTGCTTAATCCTTAATATTTCTCAGATTGCATAATAATTTCCAAAGAGTAAATTAAAACCGGAAAATCTCTATTCACCCCCCTCTAGAGAAGCATTAGTATCCTACAGACATGACCGTGGTTGTCAGTAGAGAACCATGAGGGTTGGTGTTGGCAGATTAGTATGGAAACAATCGTCAGATACGACCGTGGTCACCGAATTTTGAGACGGTGTAGGCTAAGCCTAGGTATGTAAACTTAGGTGTTCAAATCACCGCTGGGACGTTAAAAAAAGACGTATCGCTGTGCATATAAAATAAAAACTGAGGCCTGTTGGCCGGAACAGTGTCCTCTCGCACGGGGAACTTCACTACGATATTGTAGGAAGGTAGGGAAAATGGTGTTTTCACCTACTACTTATGTGCTTAGTTACCATTGATCAATGTAACACCAATAAGAAAAGTAGAAACAAAATGTGTGGTTTTAGTTAGAATTAGACTCGTGTCTTGTCTTCAGATTCTAGCAAAGAATAAGCGTTTTGTTTTAATTAGTTGCCAGCCAATGTATATGGTTTTGTTTTGAGCTTATGAGGCCCTGTGTTTAGACTAGATCTGGTCATGATTGTAGATTTCTCGGAATGTACAAAGAGGTTTTAAAGATGCATAAATTGAAAAAGAAAATATGAGCTTTTGAAAAAAATATGGTCTGGATAGAAATTCCAAATGTTTAAAAAAAGCGGAAATGATGTTTTGAAATGAATTTTTGAAAATCCCATTTTGTGATAGTTTAGGCTTGTGTTTTCTCGTTTTTCTGTGGTTTTCTATGTGGGATGCGTACTAGGTGACTTGGATGTCATACACACGTACTTTATTTGGTTTTAGGTGTAGTCCAGTTCTGATGCCTATATAGGAGCCACTAGCTGCACATTATTTCTGGAGATGAGCCTTTGTTAGTTGCTATTATTTAATTAATTCTGTAATTATTGTTATTACGTGTGATACTATGATTTAGGTAACGTACCTAGGTTCGAGGCGTTAAAGATTTTCTTTTAAATGTGAATAAGTGTGTGTAGGAAGATATTCTTGTTTGGATGAAAAGTAACATAAATAACTAAATAATTGTTGGAATAAGTAGAAAACTTGTAGATTAATAATAATTAACTTGATTATCAAGATGTATATCTACTTTAAAGCATGTATATATCATATTATATATGTATTAATTTTTAAATAAAAAGTAAACATATCATAAACATATATGCATTAGAATAACTTAGCAGAATAATTTTATTCTACTATTCTCACGAAATAACTATTCTGGAATAAGTAAAATAAAATTGAAATTACTATTTCAAGTATTATTCCTGAAATCAAAGAGGGGCTAAGAGTCTTTTCATAAGCTTTGCTGGATCATGTTGTAAGTTAGTATCCCTTCTACATGTTGGGTTTGCGAAAACTCAACTGTGGTGTTGCCAACTACAGATATTCAGGAGTTCTAGGGTTGCTTTGCTTGGATTTACTTGGCGGTTGATGGTTATGGCCTATCAAGTATCAACCCATAAGAAACAAACTCTAGTTTTTGTTTTAAACATTAAGGAAGTGTTTGAAAACACATTTTTGCACAAGTTTATTGCGTTGAGTGCTTATTACCCAACAAATGGTTTCAAATGATGCCAATTTATCAAGCTTTTCCAAAAAACATTGGCTATTGACCAAAAGTTAATGGGTGTTAGTTTTTTGAAAAGTTATGAATAATAGTTAATATTTTTTCAATAATATCCTCAGAAGTTGATTTTAATTACAATAAGAACTTAAGGTGACGATGGTAGCAGCGATGGCGAGGACAATATAGTCTTTTGATTAACTTACAAGTCCTTATTGGACATATAAATATTACTTTCATAAAAACTGTAAACAGTATAGCTTAACAAAAAAGTCAACTTTTCCTAATAAATTGCGCAAGAAAAAACGTCTCCAAACGCAACCTAAGTCTTGTAATAGATTTATAATAAATAGATTTAAGAAATATAATAAATGAATTTTAATTGTTCTTTTTTATTTGTTTTGTAATGTTCTTACACTCACAAAGCTTCTATTTTGCTTTCATTAGCCTGTGTGTCTAAATGTTATAAGTCTAGTTTGACGTTGAGATGATGTTTGTTTTTTTTATGTATGTTCAAATATAGTATCGAAATTTAACATATTGTTAACATATAAAATATCAAATTAAATACATTTTACCGAAAATAATGTCGATAGAATGCATACTTAAAAATTGAATCAGATATTATATTAATCTAGTTATGAGATCAAACATGATTTATTTGGATTAATGCTAAAATAAGTCGAATATAATGTCAAGTATTTGGTTTATAATGTCATTTTCCATCCCTTATCATATGTTAAAAGAATGAAATGCTGGAGCTTAGTCTGGTTGATCAGCTTGAAAGTTGAATAACAAAGTATTAGGCCTGAGTAGACATTACGTTCCCGACGATTAGATGACACCTATAGCAATCAGTCCAGTGAGTTATGCCATGATGAATGAGAATAGAAATTGAAATCATAAGATATTAATTTTTGTTTCACTCCAATAGGGTATTTGTGTATGCGTGGAAAGTAAGAGAAAATATTTTTTCTCCCAACGTCACATTTATAAATGGGAAAAATAAGGAAATATTTTAAGATTGTGTTAGAAACTAAAAGTATTTACTTTTCAATGGAAAATGTATACAAATAATATGACTTTGAATATACTATTAGTTCAGGTGTACAAATCCATAATAATAAAGCTAAACCATTTTCAAGTGGAATCTCCATTAGAATAGAGATATGATTAGGTCATAGACAGACCGTGCTGTCGATGTGTTGGGGACTACGGGGACCATAAAAGTGTTCTGACATTTGCCAAACATGGATGGTCTGGAAAGGGCTTAGAGTAGGTCCAAATTTCACCAGCCACGTGAAATCAATGATACCAAAGGCAAAAGAGAAACCTACAAAAGCTGACAATTCACCACAATGCGATGGAACTATAATTAGATTGTGCTAATGACGTGAGATTTTGAGACAACAATCGGTTTTCATATTTGATGGTACGTAACAAATGGTGGAAGACATATATTACGTATGAAAATGTGAAGTTTACGTAATGGTTGAAATCTGGAATGTGAATTGTTCTCTGCTGTGAATCCTAACAGTACTATTCTGAAGGAAATGAAAAGGTAAATCCAACATTACATTGAATTTTCTTTTGAATCCCCTGTGTACATAAAGTTATGTCATCAGCGTTTTATTTCTGTGAACAAAAAAAAAACGGAAGGGCTTAAGCGTTGGGGATAAAAAGGGTCACGTGCATCGCTAAGACTATAGTTCTTAAATCTTAGATATTTTTAAAATTGCAAAATTTTGATGTGGCATGTGAAATATTCATCAAAATTAAAAAAAAAGCCTTGTTGAGAGTGGGATTTGAACCCACGCCCTTTCGGACCAGAACCTTAATCTGGCGCCTTAGACCAACTCGGCCATCTCAACTTTTCCTCTGTAAGATCTAAAATTATTTTAAATATATAAATGTTTTGAAAATTCGATCAACAGCACCATCGACTAAGGAGAAACGTGAAACACAAACCAGTGTATGGGTTGATTCAAAAACACGGCACCAATGTGGAAAAAAGAGTCCCATGTGCAAGCGAACGAGCATCCTACAGTTGGTAAGACTATTACATTTAATGCATATATGCATCATGATGTCTGTATATTGCCCTCAAATGTGAAATACGGGTCCGTATTCGGTTTTTTAATTAATAGATATATATATATTTTTCTTACAATCCGTAAAATTTAAATCTGAAAAAAAAGTATTGAGTCCTATTCTTTCTAGTTAACTGTATATCATTATAGTTGATTTTAACAAACCCTTATCTTACATGTCTCACAATTTCGCCAACGAGCCTTGTCATAAATCCACATAAGGTAGATTCAATTTGGACATATTTTCTCAAATAATAAACTTTTCAACTAATAAACTACAAGGCTCGTTGTCTACGATACCATTCTAGTATTCCACTCACTTAGTAAAACCTAGAAGTTATCCATGGTATGATACATCATAAGTCATAAGAAAACCACAATAACTCTTTTTGAATCCAATTACCTAATGCTAATTATTTCAAAATAAAAAAAAGGAATCTTAGACATAGGCTAAAAACGAAGAAAGTGTGGAGGAATATGGAATGTTACATGATTTTAACTTTTAAAAGTGAGTGATAACAAACATATTCTAGCCTCTCTTAATATTTAGTACAATGCTCTGATTAATTTTAGAAGAAAAATATTTTAACATGACAAATAATCCAAGTAAAAAAAAAAAGCTTAGACTGTGAGTGAAACTTTTGATAATCCAATATGAGAGTAATGATTTGCTAGTTTAGAAGGTGATTCCAGGTTTGTCTAGAGACTCAAAGAGAAAGTTAAGAGTTTCTCTTGTTTGCTGAGAAGGTAAATGGAATTCTTGGAGAAAATTGAAAAGAAAATTTATTTTTCAAAACCGTTTCTCCTCAGATGGAGAGAACCACGGAGAAAGTTCAAAACTTCAAATGACTCAAGTTTTCTAATATAAAACCTACAAGCTAACCTTAAATAAAACATCCTAATAGAAAAACTAATATTTTAGGAATGGAATAATGATAATGCAACTCTATTGACCTTTTTCTCCAAAATTTCTCATGTGATCTGTGACCGAATATTGTGGTCTTACACCAAAGACTACCAACAAACTTGTAGTCAAAACTCAAAAGCTAGAGGTCTCCCTACCGCCAACGCTCTGGCGCGCTGTAACTTGTCGTGCTTGGCTTGGGCATTTGGTATTCCCTCCATTTTCCTTCCACATCCCAAACTCCACCGTCGCCCATTCCCACACCTGCAAGCCACAACCCAACAACCCCATGGGCTATGACTGATCACCCCCTCTGCAACCACGCCGCCACCTGTCGCCGCCGAGACCTCGAGGACCCTGTCGTCCTGACCGCCATCTCCGACCTGTCCGACAACGACGAAGACGACGACGACTACTACTACTCGACCACCAGCGAGGGCTCCGATCTTGCTCTCCACATCCGCCGAAGATCCGACGATGTGGCGGAGTCATTGGCGGCGAGGAGGAGGCATTCGAGGGTTCTTGGCCGTTGGGCCAGCCGCCAGGCCGACGAGATGATGATAACGACGACCGGCTCCACCGTGGACAGGCGGAACCGGGACAGCGAGCTCAACGCCCTCGCTGGGCTCCACACCGCCGTGCTCCAGCACTGGAGGGAGCTGGAGGACGTCTCGGTCTCGTCTTCTTCCCGGAGGGAAAGGCGGAATCTTGGGAGCAGTAGGGGGGAGGACGAGGAGGAGGAGGCAGATGACGTCGACTTCTCGGGGTGGTCGGGGCAAAGAGAGGAGGAGGAGATGGAACGGAGGTCGTCGAGTAGGGAGGAGTCGCCCGATCTCGGAGTGAGGAGGCAGATTGTGAGGGGACTAATTGACACGGGATCTCCAGCTTCCTCACAGAGGAACGACAGCCCGAGGGGGGCGGAGTGGCTGGACGAGACGGAGCGGGAGAGGGTGAGGCTGGTGAGGGAGTGGATGCACCTGGCGAGCCAGCGGAGGGATGGTAGTTCTGGTAGGAGGGAGGAGAGGGATAGGGATTTGGATCTGAGTAGCCGTGACGGGTCGGTCACCGATCACGAAGACGGCCTGCCGGAGCATGTCAGGAGGGAGCAGCTGAGGTTACGCGGGCGGCAGGCTCGGCTGGAGCTGATCAGAAGGATTGTGGGGGAGAGGCAGAGGGAGCTCCAGGGGCTTTCGGACAATCGGGCTGTTTCGGAGTTCGCCCACCGAGGTCGCCTGCAGGTATTGAATGCTGTGCGTCTGCTTCTTTAACACTCTGCTGATGCAGTTAAATGTTTGCAATCTATCTAGAATTAAATGCTCTATCAAATCTAGGTGGAAATCGAAATAATTTGTTCTTAGGGTAACCTATCATTAAAAAATGAAAGAAAAGAAGAGAAAAGAAAACCTATCATTTTAGGAATCATATGTTTTATAGGCTTATTGAATCCTTCTGCAAGTAATGGAATACACAATGTGATTTACTGGTTCTTGCATACCATCTTTGAAAATGATATAATCCATTTTTGTTGTTGCATGTAACCGAGTTTTCAAAATTCTCTAGGTTATAGATCCAAAGACAAGGTATGTGTTAACAATTGAACACAAAGCTTGATGGGATGAAAAGGAAGGAATGTAATTGAAAAGATCTGGAAGAAATTAACTTTATTCACTCTGTTTGGATCAGCAGGATGCAATTGGAAAGAAAGTGCTTTGGTTAGCTTTTACTAAACAACAATTAATTGCACCACTGTTATGCCCTTAGTATAAAATTCTTCATAATCTCAGTTTATATGCTTAGAACTTCAAATAAAACTCATACACATCACAGAATGGTTAGGGGGTTGTGAAAATGTCTGGTTGATTAGGCTAGGCAGGTTTACTTTCACAGTGGATGTGGCATATTCCAATGGAGAAATCTATTGTATGGCTTACTGCTTACCTTGATGATTAAGTTTGTGATCATGAGGAGGAAAGAAAGCCTTGGAACTAGAGAGAGAAATTGGGGTTTAATTGTTTCCCCTCTATGATGGGATTGGTTTTTCTTGTTTCACCTCAAGGTAGTTTATGTATTAAGAAAAAGTATTTCAAGTTATTTTCACTTTTTCTCCAAGGCCTTTCACTTTTGAAGAAATTTGCAGTGTATAATTTTCTTAAATGTCTCCTTAGAAGTCTATCCAAATGATAGAAGTTTAATATTTTATTTTCTTCTTTATCAGGATCCCGTCATATCTATCAGTTCAAACATGTTGTTACATTTTTTTATACTTTTTCCCAATTTTATGTATATCCATTGATGCTAGGACTGTATAATCATATAAAATCATGTATAATCATATAAAATCTTTTGGAATTCGCTTGACTACAACGCTGCACACAAACACGTTGCGAAGGAAAATTACAAGCATAGTTTGAAATGTTGACATGTGTTGGCGAAATTTTTGTTGGTATTTCGTCAACATGTGTTGGGTTTTAAATATGTAGGCACAATTTTTGTTGGTATTTCCCAAAATATCAAATGTTGAACCCTCATGCTGGTTGAGTTGACTTGTGTTGACCAAGTCTGTCGATATAGGGTTTTTTTATATTGAGAAGGACTCGAGTCGACTAACACAACTTGTTTATAAGTCAACATGGTCGACATAGTTTCCTATTGTTGGCCGTTGCTTCTCCTCCTTCATGCTGTTGGTTGCTCCTCTTTCCTTTTGTTGTTTACTTCTTGTTGCTTGTTTATTCTACCTTAGTGTTGGGAATATGATACAAATCTGTATACTTATATAATCGTATACCGTTTTGGGGTGATCCTTAATCATTTGGAAAGTGGCAACATTTTGGAATCTTTAATTTGACTCAACATTTTCAACATTTGGGTGTTCTCTCATCTTTACCTTTTCTCCATATTAAATGTTGTGAAAATTCTCTATGATATCAAGTGGTACTCTACGTCTATACTTGATCTAGAGACAATATTTTATTTTTTACTTCGCCAAGCAACTAAATTGTCTCCTATGTGTGTGTAGTACCCTGAGGTTGATTTTTTATCTCTTTTATCACCTGCATAGCATTAATATGAACAAGCTTCTACTTCGAGATGTCCATTCTTTTGTAGATTAGACCTTTACTAGGAAAGCTTTTGATGTAAGTTAATACACGTAATGCACCTTACCAATGGATCGTCCCAGGCTCATGTATAAATTGACTAAGATGTAGACATGTAATATAGGTTGGGTCGGCTTGACCTAGAATTTGGTTCGGCTTGGCTTGAGAGAAATCCAGGCTAGCCTAGGTTTGAGAGAAATTTGGGCTGGCCCAAGCCCAGGACGGGCTGTAGGCCATGTTGGGCTTGAGGCCTAGGCTCGCCATGCTTGGCAAGTTAGGCTCATTTGAGCCAGGCTTGGGCCAAACTCTTAGAAAAACAAAGGACGTTGGGCCAACATCCACTTGAATGTTGGCCTAACGTTCATTTTTTAGATGTTGAACGTTGGCTTTTTTCTTCTTCTTCTTTTTTCCTTTTATAAATACCTTCTTAAGCCTTTCATTTCTCATAAAGCTCTCTACTCTTCTTAATTCTATCAATCTTTTTGCTACAACTCTCTTATTCTCTAAACTTCTTTAATCTCAAATTTTTATACTACTCTTCTTACTTGTGTGGAATACAAGTTTGGCTTCAGTCTCCATCAACAACACTTTGATCTTTGGACTCTGGTTTTTGACTTTTCAATACTCTTTGTACTCTAACCTTCACGCTTGTGGCTTGTTGGCTCTGGTGTTCCGCCAACAAAAAAAAAATTCTTTACTTCTAATCTTTCCAATTTCTCTATTTTTAATCCCTTTATTTTTGGATTTTGGATTTTTTGGATTAAGGATTTTTTTATTGTATTTTTTTTATACATTATAATGAAATATTACTATTATGAAAATGTAGGAAGTCATGATTATAATTTTACTTAAAAGTTAGACCAATCTCAAACCACAACCATATAAATACAAATTACAGGTACCAAAAAAAATCTAGGAAACATAGTTCATGGGTTTGGGAACCTATAATCATGGACCTTATTGATGAAAATAGATGTTATTGTAATTATTGTGGTACAAGATATACTTATCCTAGGGGTAAGTGTGTAGGTTATATATCTAGGTATTTAATAAAATGTATAGTTGTCCATGATAAAGATGATAACATAGATTTATGACAATTTAAATTGTATGTAGGTTTTAATGAAATAGTAAATTAGAAATATAGTGTAAAAGATGTAAAAGAAGGTTTAACAAAATTTATAGTACAATATGAACAATCATTTAATTTTTTTAAAAATAAAAAATTTGAAAGTTATGTATAAAATTATTTTAACCCATAATTTAAATATCATTCTAGGAATACTACTAAAAATATAATTGATAAAATATTTAAAAAGATAAAGAAATTTTAATTGGAATTTTTTATAGTTTATTATGTAAAATATTATTAATTTGTGATATTTAGACAAGTCTTAATAATTTTCTTTACATATGTTTAACTGTGCATTAGATAGACATAGGGTTCGTTTGGTAGAGTTTTTGAATAGTTTTTGAGTGTATAGCTTCTCTCCAGAAGATATAATAGTTCAACAGTTCTATCAAACACTACTAACTTCTTAGAAACATGTAGCTTTTAAAATAGTGATTTCTTTACATTTCTAGAAGTTGGATTATGACAGTTTCTAGTCAGAAACTAGCTTCTATACTTGGATTCAAAAGTTGAAGTTCTACCAAACGAATTCATAAAATGGAATTTACAAAAAAAATTAATTTATTTTTAGATTTTTTGATCATTTACCTTTTGAAAAAACAATAGTAAATATTATAGAAGATATTACTAAAGAATTTAAAATATATAAAAAAATAATACAATATCTTTTGATAATGTTTTTAATAATAATGTTGTAATAGACATATTAAGAAGAAATATAAGACTAGTATTAAATGATGATTTATTTCATTATTGGTATTGTTGTCACATTTAAAATTTAATTGTACAAGAATGTATAGATTACATTAGACCTTATATAGAAAATATAAGAACATTTATTTTATTTATTCAAATATCAACTAAAAGATTTCAAGAATTTATATATTTATGTGTAGAATAAGATTTAAAACCTAAAAAATTTAAATTAGATGTTCAATAATATAGAGTTTTCACTAAATTTGAAAATATTATTGAAGTAATGGAAGAAAAATATAATAGTTATTGGAATATGTCTCTAATATAGACATGCGTAGCACTAATCATGGATTCTAGACATAGATTAATTAATTGTATGGTACTTATAGATGATATTTTTAGTAATATAAAAAAAAATAAAAAAAAAGTGAATTTAATAATTGAATTAAAGTAACTTTATATATATTATTTGAAGAATATGTTACAAATTGTGGTGAAAGTAGTTCTAATGTATATATATTTAGTTTTGTAGGAGCACATAATAGTAGTAATAGTTCATTTTGGAGTAGATTAAAAAAAAAAGAAAAAGGAAAATACATAAAATCAACAACTAATAATGGATTAGAATATTATTTAGAATGTGAATTTGTTTTTAGTGATATTGAAATGAATGACTTAGATGTATTAAAGTGATGGTTTAATACTGTAGTTAGGTTTCTTGTAGTTTCTAGAATGATTAAAGATTTATTAATAATTTTGGCGTCCACTATGACATTGGAGTTTGTATTTCTTATTGGTAAAAGAGTTTTAAATAATAGAAGGTGTAAATTATCTAAAAAGTCTATAGAAGTCTTCGTGTGTTTAAAAGATTGGTACAATGCAATTAATCTTCTGTAAAACTTAAATATTAACTTCAACAGGGATGGAAGTTTCTACTAATGATTAACGAATATGAATAAATTTTTTTTGTAAAATTTTTACTTTATATTATTGTAATAATTGTAAATGTACAAATATTGAATATCTTATGTATTTTGTAAGTTTTCTATGTATACAACAATTATTTAATAATGAATAACTTTTTTTAAATTAAAAAAACTAGATTGGATTGGCTCGACCTAGTTTGACCCCTAGCCTGGTCTAGTGGTGGGCCATGGACCATGTTGTGTTGGGGTATTTTAAAATCCAACATGGCCTAGGCCCATTCAGGCCTATTGTTCCTGGATTGAGTCGACCCATTTGGGCCTATTGTTTTTGGGTCGAGTTGGTCTTCTTAAAAGGCCTATTGCATAAGAAATATCTGATTGAGTAATCGTCAAATAGATCAACTTCCTAATCAGTCGTTGATATCGACCTGCATCCTTATATACATCTGAAGAGTCATCCCAAAAATCTTAGTTTTGGTCAATAGAAGTACTTTCTGGTTTACATTCAATGAGATTTGTTTCTTCTAGGAGATTAAGAATATACTTCTTCTGGAACAAGGTTATTCTATTTTTACTATGTGCAAATTCATTTCTTAGAAAATATTTAGGCTTACCTATATCTTTGGTGGTAAAATGCCTTTTTAGATGATTTTGTCTCAATAATGTTCGTAGAGTCATTTCCTGTCAAGATAATGTTATCTATATATATTACCAGAAGTATACAACCACCAATTAGCTTCTTGATGGATATAGAGTGAACAACAATACATTTTTGGAACTCATATCTTGTGACAATAATATTGAAATTTTCAAACCATACTTGTAGATTTTTCTTTAGACTATAAATAACCTTTTGTAGTAGATAGAGTAATCAACATGTCTAGGAGATTGCTCCATGAGTATCTTTTCTGTCAAGTCACTGCAGATCTCACGACTGATTGACAGCAATAGACAATAATATACATAGAGAATTCAAGCGAGTCACAGGAGAAAAAAGTCAGTATAATCAATTCCAAAGGTTTGTGTGAAATCTTGGGCCACCAATCAGACTTTGTATTTATTTACAGATCCATTGGGTGTGTATTTGATTGTGTAGATTCATTTGCAGCTAACTATGTTGGTTACACTGGAGCGAGTTACCAGATGTTATGTGATAATAGTGTTTGCATTTCTTCATCCATGGCAGCCTTTCAATGGAAAAGGAGAAGAACTTCTTAGTAATTTCTAGGAATAGACTCAAAAGAAATAGACAAGTTAAAACTACAAACTGAAGGAGTATGACGATTATAGGAAACAAAAAGGAAAATAAGATGAGCAGTAGATTGTTTACTTTTCTGTAGCGTAATAGGTAAGTCAAGGGTAGATGTGGGCAGATCCATAGATTGAAGAGTGGGCTCAGTAGGGAATGGTTGATGTGGTTGTTGTTGACGATAATATATTTATAAAGGTCAAGTTTGATGTGGTTCTATCACATGTCTGATTTCAAGTGTTGTACTATTCTCAACAAGAGGAAGAAGCGGAACACTATCAAAAGGGTATCAACAGAACCAAAATAAGCTTGAGACTCTAAAAAGATAACATTTAATAATACTGATAATCCTTTTGTGTATGAGAATAATCAACAAAAACACATTTCATGATAGGGAGACATTTTGTCAAGACTAGGAAACTAATCGTGAATGAAGGCAACACATTCACTTATATCCAAAAGAGACACTTGTTGGATCTAAAAGAGACTACAAGTGAGGGAAAGTATTAGAATAATCTTACATTGGAAAAAATGAGGATTGAACTTGTGGTTATATATAGATGGATTTCTCTATTAATTATCGATTAATTTTGAGTTAGATGTTCATATTTTAACAGTTTAATTAGTTTTTTTCTAAAAAAATAATTTGGGATATCTGTGAAAATCTTCCAACTGTTTGATACAAAAAGATTGTAGATACCCAGGTGATTTAGAATTCTTTATTATCTATGGTTGCACTAGGCAGCTGGCTGATTGTTTTTATATAAAAATACCATGCTAACAGATTCTTCTTCACCAAGTGACCAAGATGACATCCATGAACTTTTAGTTGCCTTACATAGGCAAGACTATGCAACTGAGGCTCAGAAAACAGTTTTTACTTGTGTCGCCAATGATTTTGCACAACCATTTTTCTGCTCCTCTTGAGAGCAGAAAGGATAAAGTCCTTCAAAACTTACTAAGGGATAAAATAAAAAACACAAAATGTGTATTTTTGTTGGAGTTTCCTTTTTTACTTGTCACTATGTGACAGTCAGCAGTGAAGCTGGGTGTTTAGTTTGTCCTGATGCCTGAATATGTTTAAAGTGTAGTTAAATATGTCTTGTTAACAAATTGCTGCATTTACTGCAGCAATAATAATAATAAATTCTTTTATCAAATTAATGTAACAGTAGTTTGTCCTTTTCATAGTGCTATCTTCTTCGATCAGTTTACAAATATACTGATTGTTGAACAAAAAGTTTTTCTCTGCATGATCTTGATAAGCTAAACCCGTTTAATGTTATCTCTCAGTCACTACTCAGAGGTAGATTCTTGCGCAATGGATCACCCACTGAGGAGGAGAGACCACCTTCTGTGGCTGCAAGAGAACTGGGCCACTTAAGGCAACGACATCGTGTATCTGGATTAAGGTATCATTCTTTTGACATCAAGTTCATTACAATCTCTTCTTATAATTCTTTTGCTGAATCTTTGAATTCCATTGATTGTTTTGGTTCTCCTTCTCTAGATAGATGGACGTGTTATGTCCATCCTTCATTAAAGTGACTAGAAAACATTTAGATGTGGAATCAAAATACTTGGTGGTGCATGAGAATGTGTGGGATAATGTAACTTTTTAGTCAAATGGATGGGGTCATTCGGGGCCTTGGGGTCCCAATCTGACTCCTAATGGAGTTGAATTTTGGGATTATTCCTACATAGACTTTGCTTAGACTTTCATGATTGCTGATGGGTATGGGCCACTGTCTTCAATCCTAGGTTTACCGCCTGTGCTTGGTTGTCTGCTTTGGTAGGGGAGGGCTTCCCAGTTACCAAAGAAAAAAAAGGTTAAACTTTTTATAACCAAATAGACACCAAAGAAAATACACTGCTTCATTAATTCCTTTTCCAACCCTTCCATGTCAATTCTCAAATGCCAATTCTCCCCTCTTTTATTGTCAGGGCTTAATTTCTAACATAAGCATCAATCAGATTTGTCTCAGAGTTTAATGGCATCTCATGGAGAAAAGTGAAAACTGCCATGTGATGCTCCCTCTCCAATTGATGGGGGGATTGGACAGCCCACAGGTGTCCACTTCATGGCCCTACTGCTAAGATGAGAGGAAATGCATCAGCAACCGATCAGAGATCCTCTGATGTTCAAGTCAGGGTAGAGCATGGTGGATAGTGAATAGAAAGTGTTAGGAAGAGAGAGCATGCCTCCCCCTCCTCTTTTGGCATGAGGCCACTTGGCGTCCTAGAGGGGTTGAAAAGGGGCTGTATCACCATGAATACTCTAATGTTTTTACATGCACTCAGAGTTTAAATGTGAGAGATTGCTACTTAAAACTACCATGAAGTCCAAGAAAAACGAGGCAAACACTGAAATACAAGTCTAGAATAACTATTCAAATCAAAACAAAGAACCCAGT
The DNA here is from genome assembly GCA_024699735.1 of Posidonia australis. Taxonomy (NCBI): domain Eukaryota; kingdom Viridiplantae; phylum Streptophyta; class Magnoliopsida; order Alismatales; family Posidoniaceae; genus Posidonia; species Posidonia australis. Next base: position 14,643 of record JAMKQA010026146.1, read on the forward strand.
AAACAAAAATAATCATAAACCAAACTTTTAAAGTATTTTCTGAACTGGTTGTTTTGTGGAAATCTGTACAATCATATAGCAGAGCATGCTTGTGTAAGCAAACCATCACAAGAATTTGATATACTTTCCTAACAAGCATAGAAAGAAACTGTATATTGAACTGAGAAAGAATTACGTCTGAAAAATACTGCTTATGGTATATCATGCTTTGGATAAATATGAGGAAGCAAATTTATGTGATGCTTGGCTTGATAACTAAATTAATAGTTGCAAAAATAGACACTTGAAGCAACTATTAAGTTTAAACTGACATCCTAACACTCAGTGCAGCCTCTATTATTGAAATTATTCACATGCAGTCATGGCAATCATAAGTCGTAAGTATGAACCAAGAAAGACTGGGGCAATTACAAGAAGAATCATTGGAATTAACGTTTCAACATACTGAAGAGTCCTTCCACAATGAAGTTGTCATCTGAGGTTGACTAAGAAAAAAGAATACATGTCCATTGTTTTTTGGATAGTCCTCAGTCCTTTCAGCTTTGATTTATTACTAAAACAGATCCCACTGTTTGTACAACTCATGCAATGGTTATTGTTGTGCAAAGGGTTGTCAAGGAATAATAGATTGCACACATTCTGGTAAAGAATAAAATCAGTTGAACTCACACAATAGAATCAATTAGTTTCTATTAGAATAGAATCACATGGAGAGAGAGAGAGAGTGAATCAATAAGTTATTAAGAAAATACTATGCAGACTATCAGAATTTGCCAACGAAACCCAAGAACATATTAACCAATCATTGTTATAACGTGCAAACAAAATCCAAAATGACATCAATTTTTTTTGCCAAGTAATAGGCAAAGAGGGTGAGTGTTCATGTATCATTTCAAGTGAATCCTATGGTAACAGAATACTATTCAAACACAAATAGGCAGTCATAAGGTAAACACAAACAAGGCCATCATAGTCCAACATTTCCAGAAGAAGGACAAATGTTTTCTGCCAAATAAACAAAAAAAAAAGGGCAAGATGATCTCTTATTGAAATAAAGCATCACTATCAGTTAAGAAAAAAAATCTTGTCAACAAGGAAGACGTGGAGAAGACCTCGTGCTTTGACTTAATGAGCTTGTGGTGTAAGGCCAGAATGGAGACTCACAGACATTCACCAAAAGTAAATTAGTGCTGGAAATGGCAGCAAAGCAAGATGGCATCAGTGAAGGCAGCAAGGAAACTTAAATCGGATGAAATCCCCATCCACCTACACATGGTGTGACTTGACAGGAGGAAAGGGTAGAAGCAGTGACGAGCCAGCAGCCCACTGGAACAGAACCATGGTACCTGTTACTGAAGAAGTAGCCAAAGGCGTATCTTGGTCACTGATGCTTTTCAGAGAAGAAAGAAAGAGGAAAAGGAAACAAAAGGTGCATTTGGTTTGGCATTTCAATACTGAATATGAACAAGTTGAAAACAGTATCCTGCATCATCCCCTCCATCATATAAGGGTATTATCTCATGCTTATATTGTTTTCTAGGACTAGGTTAGTTAAGCTTGTCTAATTGCCCACTAAGTAGGGCCCTGAATCTGTTGCAAGGGCTAGGAAGTGATCTGTGATCTACATTAAAAAGAGCATTGAACTGCGGTCACTTTTAGTTTCATCTTTTCATTTCTTCAACTGCTTCACTATCCATTTTTTTAGAGCAATCACCACCTCTTCCCTGGATTTTCCTGTGTAGGTTCAATAGATGCAAAATGCATGTTGAGAATAGTGTAACTAGTATATTGAGAGGAATTCAATTGATTGCAAGGGCTTTGGTAGCCAAATTGAAAATTCAATCACAAGTAGCCACCCAATTGAAAATCCAACCTTTTAACAAAAACACCTGTGAATATCATCATATGATGCTGTTAGTTGATGTAGATAATTTCGATACATCATTCAGTAAAACTTACATGGGTGAAATTTCTCGGACTAGATTAACAGCTGAAAAGCTTGCCATAGTTTTGCTTAGTCGTGGAGTTCTGTGCTGACCTAAAAAACACCCTATTCTTCCCTATATTTTGGAGGCCCCAAACACTGATTACTCTTCATAATGGTGTTTGAGATGTATTCTAAGGTCTAAAATGTTGTTTATAATGAATGCTAATCGCCTGGCACTATGACTTAGATTAATGGATAGTGGAGATTCTCATTTCTAGTACACTGGCATACATTTGTAACAATTGTGCTTTGTGTTGAACTGTGTGAATAGGATCGATGTAAATGACTACTAACAAATTATTCAAGTTGCATAGTAAAAAGATTAGTAATAAGAATAATGGTTAAAGTTGAAAACCTCTGCATGTCAGCAAATACAAATATTCAATAGTTTTGTTATGAAAAGTTACAAAGTTTATTTAAAAACCATGATATCAAATGTTGACATGTGTTACTGAAATTTTGTTGATACGTGTTTTTTAATCGACATGACTCCAATCAATGACGAATCTAGGATTTTTTTAAAAGTGGGACACAATTATATAGATAACAAATCTTTGAAAATAAATATAATTAAATATTAAAATTTAAATATTATTTAAATATCATCATTTGAATCATAGAGTTCTTCGATGTGGACACATACACTGAAAGCGTTTTATTATTGTTTCATTGTCAATTTAATTGACTATATTACGCTTAGTGTAAGCAATCAAGCAATCATTCATGAAATCATCTTTTATTTTGTTCCTTAAACGACTATTGATAATATTTATCGTAGAAAATACTCTCTCTACAGATGTTGTTGCCATAGACAATAACAATATTAACTTAAATAGTTAATATACTAGCAAATATACACGATCTCATTTTAACTCCATAAGTTTTTAAGCAAGGTTACTAATATCTTTGATAATCTTCAATTTTAATACCTCACGAACATCTAAAATATAAGTATTAAATTGGTCTCTAAGTCTTTTAATATCTATAAGAAAGAAATCAAAAGGAGAACAAGTATTAACTTCTTTTTATTGAAAGAAGTAAATCCATTACTTGGATTGAGACAAGTAATACATGATAATAACTTTGGATTCTTCTCATTGAAACAATCATTGGCTTTACTTATCAATAAATGAATCATTGTATTAAAAATTTCAACTTGAAATCTATGCAAAATTGTTTTCTCTTCTTGACCTCGACGTGTTCTCTTGGTTCTTGATAAATGTTATCTATAAATTTAACTTTAATGTCATGTTTCTTACAAAATAGCATAATTTCATCAAGAAAAGATTCATATGCACTATCATCACTTCCCTTAAAGTTAAGTTACAATATAAATAGTTAATTTCATTGCATTCACAATATCTTGGTTTTTTCTTTGTAGTGTCTCAGATAACTCACGTGTTACTCTTAAGAGATTTTTTATCAAAAGTAAAAGAAATACAAAATCAAATGTTTGAATAAAATTAAGAAAAGTACTAGCTTGTGCTTTAGTCTTTGTTGGTTTACCATCAATTCTAAGGATTTTAAGAACTTCTACTATAGAAGAGAACATGAGAGATAAATTAACTAAAGTATCATAATGAAATCTTCATTGTGCTTCATTAGCCTTTTTCTTGTCAAATTCTTTCCACTATTATTTTTAATTTCTCCTGATTCAAGTTTCTTAGTGACTCTTTCAATTTCTTTTGTATAGAGAGTATCACAACGTTACAAGATTCTTTAACAACAATTCATTATAATGAAGATCAAATAAAAGAATGAAGTTATCTTCACATAATTCTCTGTAACTACTACTAGTGTCAATTGTAGTTAATGAATAAAACAATGAATATATAAAGTACAAGGATTTTCTTTTATAATCAATGTTTTTAATTTATTAAACTTCCTTTTTATATTACTAGCATCATCGTATCTTTAATCACGTAAACTGTGAATGTTCAAATTAAATCTGGAAAACAAGCTATCAATCGCTAATATAAGACATAAAGTTGATGTGTTGTTAACATGCATTAAACCAAGGAAAGATTCAATGATCTCTCCTTTCTATTTATGTATTGTAATATCACGATCATCTGTTTCTTTACAGATATATCAAGAGACTCGTTCACTAGAATAGTAAACAAACCACCATCTACAATATCTTTCACAATCTTCTTAGTAGTTTTACTTGCAATAGTATTAACATCTTTCTGAATTGAAGGTGTTGTAAGTTTCAAATTTTCTAAGTAATTTTAAATATAACTTTCTTAATGTCTTCGTTATGATCTGCTAGGAATTTTAAAAGTTCAAGAAAATTTCTTTGGTTGATGGATTCATCATGATCTTGAAAAGTTAAACCTTGGTGTAAAAGAAATTTTACATAATCTACAAATGCTTGCAAGTGAGTATGATATTCTTTTCAAATTTCATCAGATTGTTAAGAAAATAATACTGTAATTTGTTACCTTTTGGTCTTCAATGCAATATACTTTTGATTAGCAACGTTATGATGGCTATCATGTAAATCTTGATGGTTTTGTAATCTTTTTGGATCTTTTTAGTATGTAAATTCTCGTGTTACGAAGTTAGATCAACATCGGTTTCATAAAAGATATAGCAATACAAACAAAATGCAACATCTTTCTCGACATTATACTCCAATCATTAATTGTACTTACTAAATCAAGTATTGTTGAAACGACAACACTTTCCATTAAAGTCTGTGTATGGAAATGTACGATCTTTAATTGACATGAAGGTTTACTTAGATATACATGTCTAATTTTATGATGCACATTCACATCATAACTGACTATGGGTGATCTTAAATCAATTCTTCTGGATTAAATTCTAGAGATATTTTCTTCAAATTCGAAAAAGATGTTTCATTACTAATGGATTTGTCTTCAATTGATAATTATTCAGAAGTTCTTTTTTTTTTTGTTTTTTAATCAAATACTTGTTCATCACTGTTTGAAAAATATAACTACACATAAATAAAAATGAGAAAACTAAATAAACAAAAAACAATTTAAATGAAATATATTGTACATACCATTGAATATGCACGGATACAAACCTCCTTGTCATTTGTCGTTTGACGAAAATGAATCAATTACTACAATACTACAACAACATAATTACTAGAAAAAAAGATTAAAAACATAAATATTACAATATTATAGTTAACTTAAAATACAAGTATATAAGTTTCAACAAAAAAAAATCCACTTGTCTTATCAACATAACCAAGGCAACAATGTTTGAGATCCACTCGTCCTATCAATAAAACCAAGGCAGTAGTGTTTGCAAAAAAAACATGAAATGATCTCTACACTCCACAGCATATAAGATTGCACCTTAAACCAAAATCCAAATCAATAAATCATGAAATGATAAAAATATGAAATCAAAACCATGGCAACAGTGTTTACGAAAAACAACCAATGCAATAGTCCAACCTTAATAAGCTTAGTGGGTGTGTCGACGTGACTTCGTCCATTCGTCTTCGTGTTAATAGAGGAGTAGAGGACCGAGGAGTGAGGAAGAGCACACTCAGATTAGGTTGGACTATTGCATTGGTTGTTACTCCTTTGTTGGTTTGCTGTTGCTCTTGTTCGAGGATTTTAGATTTTGGAATACGGATTTCTAGGAATTTGGTTTTGATAGCTTTGTATACTTGGGATTGGCGGGCTAGGTGAGGCATCTTTGTTTTTTAGGTTAGGTAAATTATATATTATACTTTCAAAATTTTCAAAATTAGGGTGAGGCACAGGCCTCACCCAGCTTGTATGTGTGTTGCCTTTGACTCCCACACAATGTTGATGTGGAAGTTGTGTGAATAAATGTGAATTTTTTTTATAGTGTTTTCACTGAGTTGATATCAACATATTGACATTTTATCGACACGTGTTTGTTTTTCAATTTATCGTAAGTCCGACATGAAATCGATATTTAAAAACTTGTTAAAAACTTATCTATGTTATGTACTTTAAAGGTTTACCTTAATTTTTTCTTCTGGTAATCCTTGCAAAAATATTAATTCTTCTACAATCCTCATTTCTTTAATTTTGTTAAGCTGTAGAGTAGTGTTGCTGTTAAATTGTGTTAAGCTTTCAATCATTAAGTTAACATAAAATAGTATAAAAATAAAAGAGCTGACTGTAGAGTGGTGTTGCCAACCTGTATAGATTATTGTTTTTCTTGTAACAGAAGATATGAATATCTATGTTATTATATATATTTTTTTCATTGTATATCTATGATTTCTTTTAAGGTTCACTAAATTGGGATAGTGGTGTAGTTATAGCCAAGATGGCTCTAGCAACGCCTTTTTTCATTTTTTCTAAAAAAAAA
>JAMKQA010026147.1:0-14710 GCA_024699735.1 Posidonia australis
GAGTGAGAGCCACCATAAACCCAGGAATCCAGGTAGCACCAAGTGAGTCGAGGACACAATCTAATTCCTTGTAGCAGGCAATGAGGGCTTCCTCGGCACTGAGGGCATATCTTCTATACACAATGCATAAATCTTGCTTCCATCTTTTAAATCTTGCATAAATTATTTGGCATTAAGCATTGGTGAGTTCACCACTTTTTCATTTTGCATTGCTTTGCAAGGCGTTTGTCCGCGTTCCGACTAGGGGCATGCCAACTGCCTTTTGAGTTGGAATTTCGGCAAACAAAGGAGCTCAACTAGGGGCATGTAAACGGCTCTTTGGTTGGACGTAGGTCATTGACTAGGGGCATGTTAGCTGCCTTTCTAAGTCAAGAAGAACATAGGGACAGTACTACTTTTGGGAGCATGCAGATGAGGCTTCCCACAAGCATTTCAGGATAAGCCTGTCAATACACAGGAGCATAGCCGTCATAGCACATGAAATCGACAGCTAAAATGTATGGCAATAGCCCATCGGTCCACCATGCTTCTTCCAAGACGAGAGCAAACCATGTCTGCTTAGAGCAAAAAAGACATGGAAAATGGATTTCCAGAATCCTACCACAGCGTATAACAAGTCACCAGTTCATTTCAACCATGGCAATATTCAACAATGAAGAGGACATGCCCCAAACCTGCGGTTGCTCACGGTCCTCAGCAATTAATACACCAAACCATATTTGCAGAATATCAAAACAATGCTCAGGTGTCACCATGGTTGGATATCCCTGCACGGCACATGGGCTAGCAGATATGACAGTTATCCAGTGGGCCCCATCACATACAGGCAGTGTAAGTACTTTAATGACCAAGGTCTAAGTGCAGAATGGCTGCAGGAATTGCATTGTTGTCCTCCGCACTCTGTAATCTGCAAAAGGCAAAAAGGCAATACCAAGAAATGAATGCACAAGTTTTCAAGTTCATTAGATGGGGAAATTTGCAGAAACCCCCTGAGATTTGGAGACTTGCAGAAAACCCCCTTTATACCATAAGGGTGCGACATATTACATTTGAGCAGAAGCTTGCAAGCACCCAACAGAATATCATAGCACCGCAACAACACAGCAATCAGAAGTTTGTCATATCAGGAACTTAGCTATACAACAATTAGATATGCCCAGTTGCGGATATGCCCCAACATTTTGCGAAACCCGCAGCAAAGCCAGCACTCCAGCAAGAAGGGTATTGCACATGCATCTCAGCGAGAACACCAGCTTCCGTGCCACAAAGCCAGCAACAAGCAGTTCTGCCCTCCAGATTGCATCTGAGACGGTTTCCTTCCTAGGGGACAATCTAGAGATTATCACTTTTGTTTTTCCAGGTTCTTGCTCCAGGCGGACCAGATCCTTCTATCCCTTTCTTTCCTTGGATTTTCACGAGCGCGAAATCCTCTTGTTTGACCTTTGATTGGGTGGTCAAGGTCCTTTTCCTCCGCTTTCCTGGGGTTTTTGCTAGCGCGAAATCCTCTTGTTTGACCTTTGACTGCCGGTCAAAGGTCCTTTTCCTTTTCTTTCCTAGGTTTTTCGCAAGCGCGAAATCCTCTTGTTTGACTTTTGATCGGGCGGTCAAGGTCCTTTTCCTTTCCTTTCCTGGGATTTTCGTAGGCATGAAATCCTCTTGTTTGACCTTTGACCGGGCAGTCAAGGTCCTTTTCCCTTGCTTACCTGGGATTTTCGCGGGTGCGAAATCCTTTTGTTTGACCTGTGACCAGGCGGTCAAGGTCCTTTCCTTTACTTTGCTTGGATTTTCGCGTGCGCGAAATCCCTTTCCTTGGCTTCTGGCCGGGCGGTCAGAGTCGACCTTTGACCGGGCAGTCAGGGTTATATCCTTCTCTTGGATTTTCGTAGGAGCGGAATCTAGCTTGTTGACTTTGACCAGGCGGTCAATGTCATTTGCCGCTTTTGGATTTTCGCGGGCACAGAATCAAGCTTGTTGACTTTGACCGGGCGGTCAACGTCATTTGCCCCTTTTGGATTTTCACTGGCGCGGAATCCAGCTTGCTGACTTTGACCAGGCGGTCAATGTCATTTGCCCCTTTTGGATTTTTGCAGGCGCGGAATCCAGCTTGCTGACTTTGACCGGGCTGTCAACGTCGTTTGCCCTTTTGGATTGTCGCAGGCGCGAAATCCAGCTTGTTGATCTTGACCGGGTGGTCAAGGTCATGTGCCCCTTTTGGATTTTCGCAGGCACGGAATCCAGCTTGCTGAATTTGACCGGGCGGTCAATGTCATTTGCTCCTTTTGGATTTTCGCGGGCGTGTAATCTAGCTTGTTGACTTTGACCACGGGGTCAATGTCATTTGCCCCTTTTGGATTTTTACGGGCGCGAAATCTAGCTTGCTGACTTTGACTGGGCGGTCAATGTCATTTGCCCCTTTTGGATTTTCGCAGGCGCGAAATCCTACTTGCTGACTCTAACCGGGCGGTCAGCGTTGTTTGCCCATTTTGGATTTTCACGGGCGCAAAATCCAACTTGCTGATCTTTGACCGAGCAGTGAAGGTCCTTTGCCCCTAATGGTCAAGGTCCAAGCCCCTTTCTCGGGTTTCCCTGGGCAGGAAATCCAGCTGCTTGACCTTTTGATCGGGCGGTCAAGGTCCTTATCCTTTCTCTTCTAGGTTTTTACGGGCGCGGAATCCAGTTGTTTGACCCTTTGACCAGGGGGTCAATGTCCTTTTGAGTTTTCGTAGGCGTGAAATCTCTTTGTTCGCCCTTGGTTTGTGCAGACAGGGCCCTGTTTTGCTTGAGAAATGGTATGTTTGTCATGCCCCCTTATCCTTGGGCTGGTATCCCCAACTACTCGGTTGACAACTGTCACGTTGTCAGCCGGCCGGGTTGACAAGACTTGATTGGCTTGTCATATACCGTCTCTTAGGTTGATAACTTCATAATCCAGCTGATGAGTCTGACAACTTATCATTCTCCTACCACTGATCCCAATCAGTGCGCAGGATTTCTTTGTTTTTGCCATATTTCTTTCAACATTAGCATCAGCATCGCATCGTCTTACAAGCACCCATTCTTGTGTTTTTGTTAGCATCAGCTTCGCATCGGTTTTTGCATTGGCATCTCGCATTGGCATCTCATCCCCAGCATTTAGATCAGCAGTCGCATGCATTTGCATTTGCATTTGGCAAACGAGTCATGATTTTCAGTGCATCCACCGGATAAGTGACCTACTGCCTACAGTAAACACCATCCTTCTGTAACCTAAAAATGAGGGTATCTTATCAACCATGAGCATCGGTCTCGGTTCCCTTCGTCTCTCGACCTCGCTCAGGGAGAGGCATCTGTAGACACCTCGATTTTGAGGTGACTCATAGATGAGCTTTCTTGATGTTGCTTTGGAAGTGGCTAACCCTTGAACCAATCCTAAACCCATAGCAAGCCCGCAGCCCAACTAGAAATCCAGAAAGGTAGGAGGGAGCACCTAGCTAGCACACTTACCTAGCACACCTACCTAGCACACCTAGCTAGCACACCAACCCAACGCACATACCAGGCGCACATGCCAGGCGCACATACCAAGCGCCCAGTCATTTCTCAGGCTACTGGCTGTTGGCTTTCCACCGCCCATGGCTGTTACCTCTACCAGCGGATATGCCATGGAATCTTCTAGGCTTTTCGTCTACAAGGCTCCTTGATTTCCTAGGAGTTACCCATGGGAAATCCCTATATATAGACCCCATAAGCAACCATTTGAAGTGGCTGAATCATCTTGAAAGATAGAGATTATAGCTGCAATAGCCTTCTCCAGAATTCTGCAACCATCCACTTGAGCACTCGAGTTGTTCTCTTACATCCAGAGGTATTCTCAGCCCTTCCAAAGCATCAAGGAGCTTATTATCTTGGGTCTTTCTTTTCTTCCTTGACGGAACATCCATCTCGGACAAGGTAGGCCCTTCACCTTTCCTTTAATCTCTTGTTCTTTTACAATGGAATAGCATGCTATTAGCTCCATATAAGGTCTGATTCTTTCTGTATCTTCATGAGGATTTCGTGTTGAATTCATTTATCCTTTTGGCAAGATACTCTTCATGCAAATCTATACTTTGATTGTAGCATGTTTAACTTATTTCTAGTGTAAAAATATGCACTCCATCATTTGCATGAGCAATCTTTTCTTTATTATGTTCTTGATATAATCACTTGCATGAGCAATCTTTTCTTTATTATGTTCTTGATATGATCATGGTTACAACATGTCATGTTGGGTCTTTTCATTCCATGCTTGAATCTTTTGCATGAACCCATTTAGTCATCTTGTTCTAATAAGATAGCAATGATCAGATGCATTCCATCATGCTCTTAACAATCGCATGAATCAACCTGCATTAGCATAGATCACCCATCTTCATTCTGGGTCAGGTTCTGGATCAGATTGCAGTCTGATCCAGATTTTCTGGGGAGCACCTATATGGCGCACCAGCGGTGCACCTCTCTGGAGCCCCATGCAGGAGCATCAGACTGGTCAGAGAGTGAAACATTCACTTTTGCATATCTGCTTGTGATTTTCTGAATGATTTTGAGCCCAATTCTTTTACTGCTGGTTCTCTTATATTTTATGGTTTTGCATGCATGTTTTCGGTTTTAAACAGGATTGCTTCCTAGTTGTTTTATCTCATTGGAAAATCAGTCCCTGATCAACATCTGGTAGGCTAGTTGCATTTTACTCCAACATGGAGAACTTTATGCATCAGCCAATGATCCAGTGGCATGGCTGAATCCCACATCTTCCATTTAGCATGTGATCTTGTGTGAGGCTACTAGCCCTTGAGCACAAGGTCCACAGGTCATTGCATTTGCATTTCTTTCGCTTTTAAGGCATGTTCTTCAAGTTTTGTGGAAGATTTTATATGGCATGACTTTTTGGAATGCATTTTCATGCGATTTGGCATAGCATGGATTTCTGTTTTCCCCCAGCACATCATTCTGGCCCACATAGAAGCACCTAGGGGGCTCACTATACTGGGGCACCAGTCTGGCGCACCTAATAGGCGCAACAGCTTGTTTTCAATAGCACACAGCCAGTTTTAGCATGATTTCTAGCTTCGATTTGCTTTCAGTTTTCTCTGGCTTTCTTCCTTGGTATATCCAAGAAGACCTTTTTCAGTTTTTAGGTCATTTTTATGCATGTTAGATTGCATTTGGGATATAGCAAAGTAGGGATGAAAAATCACTCGAAAATATTAGATCTTTGATCTTATTTATGCAATATCTTTGCATCAACACTCGACCCGACATACGAGTGATACTTCTGAGCATTAGGACACACCACTACACATCATGCACCCATACCTTAGACACCACACATAAGCATGGCATGGCATGTCGCCCTTGGGCGTACAACAAAGGCTGAAAAGCCAATATTTCAATACAAAAGAGAAACCTATAGAAGACCGATTTATCAAGCGCACGAGGGTGCCTAATACCTTCCTCATGCGTAACAAGGATCCTTACCCGTATTTTTCTGGTTAATGACCTGCTTTTCCATTGCATGGTTTGCATGTTTTATATGGTTTTCCTCATCTTCCATTTTAATAGACTAGGTGGCGACTCCTGCATTTGCATTTTTATTTTTATTATTTTTACCGTGACTTTGCCGATCCCTCGTGTATTTTGGCCTTTCGCATCAAATCATCTCGAGGTTGTCATCGGCATGGTTACAAGTGTTGTTGGTGAAGCCCATGTGGATGGGAGGAGAGGACCACACATCCTTTTTCTATTTCATTGCTTACTAAGCCTTCCTCCCACTTTCCTTTTGATCTCCAAATCACCCGAGACGGTCGAAAACCTTGTTCTAGCCTTGGTCATGGCTGGAATGGGCAATCGAGTCTAGCGAGCAAAATCCAAGAGGATTGGGGAAGGCACACTATGTTTGGTTATGTTTTCATTGCCGTTTTAAGTTCTTTTATGATTGTTAAGTGGCCCTGGATGTTTATTTCTTGCATGCTTGCTCTCTGTTTGCTTGGGAAGGGTGATGAAGGTCTACCGTCTGATGCAGATTTTGAATTGCGATCCAATACCACGTGTTGATCGCACGAGTAGCTTGGTCCAGTGCACTGGCACACTGAGCCCCATCTTTCTTTGACCTTTCTGTTGGATTGAGAGGCTTCTTTCGAGGGAGGTGAATAAAGAAACTTAGTATTTTAAAATTCTACTCTAGGTTTCCAATAACAAACACAAGTAAATATAAAATTTGAGCTAACTAATTAAACAAGCACAAAATGGGAAGAGAGACAATGAAGTACACAAGGATTTTATAGTGATTCAGCCAAACCATGGCCTAGTCCACTCCTCGAGATACCCTCGAGAGTTCCCTTTGACTATTTAAAATAAATACTTACTTGTTGAGAAAAACCCTTGCCAAATCCCACGAACTATGGAACCTTCTCCTAATCGGAGAAATACGCAAATTACTTGATTACGAAGTATCGAACCTTTCCCACAAGTGCCAATCTTTTTGATGAGGCTTTTGAGTAAATGGACTGGGGAAAAAATGAGCTAGGAATGTGAATGAAGCTTGAACAAAGGCAATAATTATAGAGAAATAGCTTAGTAGTGCTTGATGATCCTTAAGGGTTGATTAGGAACCCTATTTATAGGTTTAGGGAGGGTAAACCATGTGTCTATTGGCTAGTAAAATGGCTAGTTTCATCGGAAGTCTGGTAACAAATCGGTGTGCCGGTTTTGCTTGCTATTTTGCTTTTCACGAACGATTTAGTATGCCGAAATAACTTCAGTATGCCAAAATCTTCTGGTTCGAAATGTCGAAAATCTTCGGAGTGCCATTTTGATCTCTACTTCCATCCTCTGTCTTTTGAAATTCGGTGTGCCGTATGATGTGTCGAATTCTCCTAAGTCGGTATGTCGAAATTCTTCAGAGTACTAATTTTTCCTATACTTGATTATTACAAATTTCAGTACCTTTTCTCAATCGGTATACCATTAGTATTTCGGTATGCCAAATTTACATCCACTTTGAAATAATTATAAGTACAATAAAACTTTATGATTGATACAAGCATTTACATTGATACCCTTTTTGCAATTTTCATTCTCACCACTGTGATGATTCTCCTGTTCTTCCAATACATCAATAATTCTCAAATCATATTGTTAGAGCATAATAGATTCTTTTTTGTTATCATCAAAATCAATACAAAATACACATTTATTCCAACAATCTCCCCTTTTTTGATGATGACAAAACCATATTAAATTCAAGAATTGTCCTCCTATCAATAGGCATGGATAAAATCTAACTTTTCGCATATTAGAGATTAAACTTAAAACTTTTTTTCATATTAGAGATTAAACTTAAAATGAGCTTTTTCATGAAGAATATTTGGATAACTTATATTTATCTCCCCCTTTTTGTCATTAGCAAAATGAAATTAATCAATTATACATTCTATCAATTAACTCCCCCTTTCGATTAAAGAAATTTAAGACCTACCCCAAATGTCAATTAAGATAGTATCATGCAATTCCAAGAAAACATTTAAAGTTGAATTAAACTAGTCATTACTTATAGAGGTCCAAAATAAATTAAGTCAGTCATGAAACTAAAGCAAACCATGGTGTGTTATGCCAATATCATCATACATGATTAAAACAAGAAAAAAAATTCTCGCAATCACTCAAGAGTCCGGAGGAGAATCTTATGTATAAACTCCTACTTATCGGCATGGTACTCCTCAAGTTGCTCTTGATAAGCTTTTATCTTGGAGTGTGTGATTTTGGTGGTTTCCTCAAGCATTGACAAGATTAATTGCATTTGAGCTCGATTTTCTTCATGTAGTTGTAGTTGACGAATTTGTAATTCATTCATTTGTTACTGCAGCATGTCGATTTTCTTTGTAATTGCATCGTCTTCCTTAGAGCTTTTAGAACTTTCCTCGACTTGTGGTACACTTGAGGATGAAGGATGGAGTCCTTTGGTTGCTTTTGACCTATCAAGCGCTTGTTCCATCTTTTCTATGGCCGATGAACCTAAGGGTTTGGTTTTAACAGCTAACCCAGACACATTTCCAAAGGGAACATTGAAATACTGAAAAAGGTATGTGAGAACAGAACCAAAAAATAATCTGGTTTTGACATGAGTTATGCAATGAACTATGACTCTTGCCCAGTTGACCGGAATTTTCTTGGTGATTGCATATACAATTGTAACACCCGTAAAATTCATTTTGTAATTATTTACATTTTATGAATTTTATTCCTAGACGGATGTTATTGTTCTGAGGCCTACTGTGTGGTTTTGTGCTTTTGGGCATGGACCTCGTGGGCTGGCTTCTATTTATGTGTCCCTGTGCGTGGTTGGCACTGTGCATTGTGGCACTGTGCGTGTGGGGACTGGGTGTGGGGTCCGCATTCGTGGGCTGTTGGTTGTGGCTGGTGGTTGGGCGGAGTGGCCGGTATGCTCATGCGGTGTGCCGGTGGCTAAGATGTGTGGGTGAGCACGCTCCTAGCTATTGCATGCACAGGCTTTATAAGCCGCACCGTATTCCTCCACCATTTGTCACCGTCTTCTCCTGCTTTCTTCTTCTTTCCTTCTCCTCCTCGAACATGTTTCCCTTCTTTGCCTTCCTCTCCACTCCTCCTTCTCCAACCCTTCTCCTTTTCCCTCTTCCCCTTCCACTCGACTCCCCTATTTTTCCCTAGTATCATGCATCGAGAGAGAGAGAGAGAGAGTTTGAGAGAGAGAAGTGGAGGTGTTTGGGTGGCTTTGGTGGTGCGTGGAGCTTGGGTGGAGCGTCCTTGGGGTTGTGGCGAGGCTGTGGTCGTCGGATTTCACCGGAGTCGATTGGAGATCGTCGGAGGTCGTTTTTAGGTACGCACCTCCATCTCATGTAATAGAGAGCATAAAAATGGTAGAAATCATTAGGGTTGCATGAAATCTAGGTAAATTTACATTCCTAGAATTTATGGTGAATTTATGGACATTTATGGCGGTTGGTGTGTTTTGGGTCATTTTGACTGTTCAACCTTTGTGATTTTATATCTTGATGCATGGTGAATGGCTTTTAGTTTCGTTTATTGGGATTTGGAGTAGATTCGAGGGTCTACATCTTATGTTTTATGCAAGATTTTTGGTAGTTGTTTAGGGGGTTCGATCGAAGGTCCCAGTTGGGGCGATTCAGATGTAGGGTTTGGGTCGTTTTCTGCTTTTCGCAGAATTCGACATATCGAACCATTTCGGTATGCCGTTTTTCTGTCAGTTTAGGTCCTCTGATCAAAATTCGGTTGTCTCATTTTGGACAGTCACCCGAGTCAGGAGATTTCGGTCAACCGAACCAGTTTTCGGTATACCAAATTTGGCCTGAGTGTTGACCGCTGACCTGATTCGGTCGATCGATCCAGATCAGTCTAGCGAACCAGGGATTTTCGACATACTGAACTTGTTTTCGGCATGCCGATACTAGGCCCAAACAAGTTTATAAAATGTGTTTTCCGAGGGCTTTCTGGATTGCTGTATTTTGTGCCATTGAGAGGGACTGTGGGCTGTCAGTGGTGGTCTCTTGGGACCCCTGATGCGTCATTTTGCTATGGTTTAGGAAGAATTTTCAATGATATGAAAATGGTTTGGAAATGGATTTCAAGGAAATAGCTTGCCTGTTTTGGAAAATGTTTTCTTGGTTTTCTTTGTGCGGGCCCAGATAGTGTGGGACCGTGTTGTAGGGACTAGGGAATGTGACGACATTCTCGGGTGGTCGGGCGTGGCTCCTTGGTTGAGGTCAGGGGCCGAGATACCTGAGGCTAAGGGGCTTTGGGTCTTAGAGGTATGAGACTCCTTGACTGTCGTCTCAATGCTAGGGTTGTAGTCCACGAGTTGAGGTGTCTTATGGCATGATGGGAAGGTATGATACTCCTACTATCGTTGTGAGCACTGAGGCTCGGGTGTCGTCGGGTGTGTAGGTATGACACTCCCTCTTGAGCACCATGTGTGGAGGACGCTATGAGGAGGCGAACCTTGTGGTGGCCATTGCGGGTGGGACACGTGCCCTGTAGCTGGTAGCGTCATGAGAGACAGGACAGCCTTCCCAGGGAGGGGTTGGCTTTGTGAGGGTTCTCCAGGTGGGAGAATCGCGAGATGGTGGTTGGCTCCTACAGATGGTGGGCCACCGTGGTAGTTCAGAACGCCGTGGTCTCTCCTCGGTAGACTACTTGTGGCCAGAGTTAGGTTGCCTGGTGCTAGGCTTCTCGACTCACTGTGTGTGGTTTTGGCCATTGAGGGCCTTTGCTTGTGGCTTTGGGCTAGTAGAGCCTCGGTTGCGATTTTAGCCGGTGTGGGCCTGGTTTATGAGGTTTTGAGAAATGGTTTGCTAAATGAATTTAAAAGGGAAATTAATTATATTTTTGTTTTCCATAGGTTTCCTTAGGTGCGTACTCGGTGACTTTTGTCACTTAGACATTTTTCCTCGTGTTTTTGGGTTGTAGGTGTAGGCATGCAGAGGGTTAGCGTAGTACATATAGTCTGGAGTCTCCTAGCCGCACACACAGGTTCCTGGTAGTTAGATATTTACTATTTGGCTTTAATTTTCTGGTAATTTAATTGTTTTAAATTATTGTGGAAAATGTGGGGTGTGACTATTTTTGGTATCAGAGCTCCAGGTTAACTAGGTTGTACTACACCTAGGGTGTCTCGTCTAGAGACTCCATAGGTTTTGCATTCATGGTAGAGTTTGCATCTGATATTTGCCATGGTTTTCTGGTTGTTGCTTTGTCTGTTGTGAATGTACTTTACCTTTCTCCAGCAGCATGCCTCCTCGTGGTCGTAAAGGCAAGGCCCCTGTCAAGGAGACCGAGTCCCGAGAGGATGTAGGCAAATGGAAGGCGGTTCGTGCGGAACTGAGGAGCTTGGCACATGGGATCCGTCACGCGTTCAGCAAGAGTAGTGTTAGTGAACCGTCGGGTGACCCGTGGCTGAACCAGTTCATGAAGCTTCGTTTGCCGTCGTTCAAGGGTAAGGTCAGTGCTAGGGAGAGTGAAGCCTGGTTGGAGAAGGTGGTGAAGATGTTGGAGAGCATGGCGTGCCCGGAGGAGCATTGGGTGCGGTTCGCGACCTATTTACTAGATGGTGAGGCAGATAGGTGGTGGAAGTCTGCGAGGTGGTTGAAGTTCCCGGATTCAGTCACTGTCAGCATCCAATGGAAGGATTTCAAGGCAGCCTTCTATGACAAGTATTTTCGTGTTCATGTGAAGGAGCAGCTTCGCCGAGATTTCTGGAGTCTAGAGCAGGGCACGATGTCGGTGCTCGAGTATGAGACTGAGTTCGCTCGGCTGCAATGCTTTGCCCTTGCCTACGAGCCTGAGGAGGAGCGGGCGCAGAGGTTTCTAGACGGCTTGAACCCTGGCCTATGGGTGAAGGTGATGGGCTGTAGGTGCTAGACTGTGGAGGACATGGTTGCGATGGCTTACCGCTTCGAGGCGGAGCATCAGAAGTTTTTAAGGAGTCATCCCAAGGGGAAGGGTAAGTCTACTTTTACTTCCCGTTTCCCTTTCTCCGGTCCTCCAAGTGTCGGTAGTTTGGGTAGCCTTGAGAAGAAGCAGAAGGCGAGGTCCAGTGTTTCCTTTGCAGGCCGACGAAGTTTTCCTGGGAGTAGCAGAGCTAGCCTCAGTCAGATAGGGTCCAGTGCTCCTGGTGGGAACTAGTGCTTCAACTGTGGTCAGGTGGGTCACATCGCTACATATTGTCCCTAACTTAGGCGGACTCTAACCTCGGTGGTGTGCTATAACTGTGGGAAGGCGGGACACCTTCAGAGATCTTGTCTAGAATCGCCTAAGAAGGCAGAAGCGCACCACAACAGCCGACGAGGGGACGGGTGTTCACCATTGCAGCCCCAAGTGCTGGGTCTTCGGGAGATGTTGTTGAGGGTAACGATGAATAATTGGTTGTGTAACCCTCTGAGATATGTTGTAATCTCCTTGTAATCTGGACATTTGCCTGATTAAATGGATGTGTGGTGTTGTTTTGTTTGGCCATCAGGTTCTTTTATTGTGGCTGGCAGGATGGTATTGTCCTGAGAGACATGGTAGCCTTCCCAGGGAGGGGTTGGCTTTGTGAGGGTTCTCTAGGTGGGAGAATCGTGGGACAGTGGTTGGCTCCTGCACAGGGTGGCACACCATGGCAGTGCAGAACGCTGTGGTGGCTCCTCGGTGGACTGCTTGTGTCCAGAGTTAGGTTGCCTAGCACCAGCTTCCCGACTCACTATGTGTGGTTTTGGCCATTGAGGGCCTTTGTTTGTGGCTTTGGGCTAGTAGAGCCCCGATTGTGGCTTTGACTAGTGTGGGCTTGGTTTATGTGGTTTTGAGAAATGGTTTGCGAAATGAATTTAAAAGGAAAATTAATTATAGTTTTGTTTTTCGTGGTTTTCCTTGGGGTGCGTATTGGGTGACTTTTGCCACTCATACGTTTTTCCTCGTGTTTTTGGGTTGCAGGTGCAAGCATATAGAGGGTTAACGTAGTACATATAGTTTGGAGTCTCCTAGCCGCACACACAGGTTCCTGGTAGTTAGATATTTACTGTTTGGCTATAATTTCCCCGTAATTTAATTATTTTAAATTATTGTGGAAAATGTGGGGCGTGACCACAGCCTTACAAGTGAGATCACTCAATTCGTCAAAATGTCCCTTCTTTTGGATAATATTGGCTGGTACAATATATTCAATTATCCAAGATTACTTAGTAAGTTGGTTAAGTTTATTTGGTTTGAAAGAGCTTCTAGGATTTTGGGAGATAGCTGTATTGATGTTGGAGTAGGACCAATTAAGTTCATAGTGTAGACACCCCGATTTTGCAGTCACTTGGCAGCAGGCTCCTCTAGAAGATGCTCTGGTTGCAACTAGACCTGTCAATTAGGTCGTGTCGTGTACTTATCGTGTCAGACTTATCGTGTTATCGTGTCTACCATTTTTTTACCAATATTTCTTGTATTGTGGAAAAATTATACTTGATTACTAATAATACAATAATTTTAAACATATATAAAATATATTTGTTTTCAATTTGGTAATAATATGCTTAATAATCTATTATTAATGTTAAACGTGTATTAACTAGGTTCAATCAGTTCCAATCGTGTTAAATCAGGTATTAATCGTGTCAAAATAAAATTATGTTTATTAACCATAAATCACATAAATATTTCAAAATAATTAAAAAAATTTATAACTAAATTTTATCGTGTTGTGTTGTGTCGTGTCGTTTCGTGTAATCGTGTCGTGTCAAGAATTGACAGGTCTAGTTGCAACCACCACCCTTAAACCCTAACTCCATTAGAACCCTAGACACACACAATCCCACACAAGCCCACACAAGCCCAGTAGGCCCACTCAAGCCCACACTAACACAATCCAAGCAAAAACCACTAATTAAAACCAAAATTAAATAAAACCCACTCAAATCAACCTAAAAACCTTTGAAACCCTAATTAAAATCAAAATCAAGCAAAATCCAATTAAAAACATTTAAAATACAAATTAATCAAGTGAAAACCCTAATTAAAATCAAAATCAAGCAAAATCCACTTAAAAACATTTTACATCCAAATTAATCAAGTGAAAACCCTAATTAAATTCGAAACCAAATAAAATCCATTTTAAAGCCACTTTAACCCATTTAATTTCAAGGAAAACCTAAATTAAACTCAAAAAAACCTAAAAAAGGCCTAAAGTCATTTAATTAAGTTAAAAAACCCAAATTTGAACCCAAAACTTTAATTAAAATCCAAAAAACACAAATTTCGACTCAAAATTCTAAAACCCTAATTCAAACTCAAGACTTTAATTAAAATCCAAAAATCCATAATTTTAACCCAAAACTTTAATTAAAACCCAAAAAACCCAAATTAAACTAAAAATCATGAATAAAATCTAAAAACCCTAAATTAAAACTCAAAATTCCAATTAAAACCAGAAAACCTAATTAAACTAAAAAAACCCTTAATTAAAACCCAAAAACCCTAATTTAAACAAAAAAACTTTAATTAAAGTACAAAAACCCTAAAAACCCCTAAAATAATTAAAATCCTGAAAATCCTAATTAAATCACAAAAAAACCCATAAATTAATTAAATCACAAAAAAAATCCCAAAATTAATTAAATCACAAAAAAACCTAAAATGATTAAAATCCAAAAACCCTAAATCACTTAATCAAATCCAAATGACCCTAACTTAAAATCACTAAATTAAACTCAAACCCTTAAAAACCCTAATTAAAAACAATTAAATTTCACAATGACAAAATCAAGATTTAATTAAAACCCCAAAAAAAAATAATTAAAAAAACATAAGACAAAAACAAAAACACTAAAGCAAAATAAAAAAAAAAAAAAAAACTAAAAGCCTATAAAACCATGCTTGTTTTGCCCAAACCAAGTTTAATTAAAAACTTAGGCACTGAACAATAAATCAATAGTGCCTTCTTCTTCCCCCAACTGATCCCGCTTCCCCACTCCCTCCTTCCCACGATTTGGTCAATGACAACCACCACCCACGATCCCCTCGCACCTTCCATCCCTCCTAAAAGATTGGAGAAACCACCAAAGGGAAGAGGAGGAGATCTGATCAGAGCTGGAGAGAGCGGAGACGAGAAAACTAAAAACAGAGATCGCCGGAGAGACCCCCTACCAAAAAGCCTTCTCTTCCACACCCCCCCCCCCCCCCC
>JAMKQA010026149.1:0-12373 GCA_024699735.1 Posidonia australis
AGAGGAGAAAATGTGATGGAAAATGTGCATAATGTCATCTTTTAACAGTTCCCAGAACTGTTGAAAGAAGAAAATAGGGAACCCATCGGGTCCAGGGCTTTTATCCCCAGGGAGTCTATTTAAATTTGCCTTAACCTCTTCCGCAGAAAAAGGTGCTTCAAGAGAATCAGGGTCAGGGATCTTATTAGGAATCAACAGGTCCCGGTTAAGGAGGACACTGGAACCAATTTGGCTGTTGAATTGCCGAATAAAATAATTTTCAATTACATCACTAATGGCCATGGGGGATGTAATCACAGTGGAGTCAACAGTAAGAGAAAGAATAGCATTGTTACGCCTATGAGAGTTGACGACGTTATGAAAGAAGGAAGAGTTAGATTCTCCTTCCTTCAGCCATTGAATTCTTGATTTTTGTTTCCAGAAGAGCTCTTTTTCTTTTAAAAATTCAAAGTGTTTATCTCTAAGAGCTTGTCTCTCTCTCCAGGTCTATTCATCTAGAATAGAATGCTCAGTTAAGCCATCGATGCTTAGGATGCGAGATTCGATGTCACTTAACACCTGATTTCTCTTCAAATTAATCGGGCTAATCCATTTTTTTAAACTTTGCTTCAAGAATTTCAGTTTATAGGAGAACCTAGCTGGGGGATTAGCTGAGTAGAATAAGTCTCTCGACTTCACCCAACAGTCCTAGATGAAGGAGTGACATCCTTCATAAAGGAACCATGATTTATATAGTTTAAAAGGTGGCGGGCCCCAATTTTGCTTTAAAGTGTTTAAAATAATTGGGACGTGGTCAGAAACTACTCTGGCCATCCCAGAGCAGAAGGAGTTGGGGCGTTTGACCAACCAAGAGGTAGAAGCGAGGAAGCGGTCAAGTTTAACTAGTGTAGGCTCAGACTGTAGATTTGACCAAGTGTATGAACAATTATTGGGGGAGAGATCCACTAGATTTTTAGCATTAATAAAGTCATTAAACGATGACATATGTGAAGAAATCCTAGGACAGGAGGAATGCTCATGAGAGTATCTAATTAAGTTGAAGTTTCCACCAATAACCCAATTTTCGTTAACCACTTGGCTGAGATCTCGTAGTTCCTTGATAAAATAAGACTTAAGTTTGGGAATGCAGGGTCCATAAACCCCAGTAAGCCACCACTCAAAGTTATCCTCCAGAGAAAAAAATTGGAGGGAGAGACAGTAAAGACCCGGGAAGTGAGTCAGAAGGCTCAACTTTCTACCATCCCAGCCTATCAGAATGCCTCCAGAGGTACCTGAGGAAGCAAGATAAGACCATAAATTAATTTTCTTACCCCCTAGAGATCTAAGCAATGCAGGAGAGAAATCATCTTTTTTAGTTTCAGAAATAATGAGGATGTCACATTTTTGTGATCTTACTAGGTTACGGACAGCCCTAGATTTAGAACCAGACCTTAAACCTCTTATATTCCATACTGCAATGATCATAAACACATGTTTGAGGAAAGAGAGGGAGGATCCCTCTCACTAGGATGATTCCAGTTCCTCAGGGAAATGGGGTATTTCCCCTGATCTAACCTGACTTGGGGAAAAAAAATTCCGAGCCTCAGTGTTGGAACTGAGGTAGATGCCTATTTTACCACAAAAATCTTGAAAGTGTTGATCGGAATCTCAGGTCAAGGGATCAATATCCTTTTCATGCATATCAGGCAAACAAGGATCACTACAAGAGTGAGTAGAGGTAGATGCATCAAAATGATCAGTATTAACATTACTAGACAGATGATCTAATGAATTAACTGAAGTACCTGGGGCGTGAATCGGGGTATCCGGGTGGGAGGGAAGAGGTTCCGTGGGGTTCTCAACCGATGCTTCCTTCTCCACGCAGTCGTACAGCATCGTAGCTTCTTGAACTTCCCCATGGAAAGATTCCTTGCGCGAATCTCTGCTTGGACAAAGTTGGACTCGTCCAGGGAAGAAGGAGCATCGCCTCTTTGGGAGCAGTCCATTTTGGAGGATAAGGAGGAAGAGGCTTTGTACCAACCTTCTGAAGCAGGCGAGGTGGGGGAAGATTTATTCCAACCCTCGGAAGTAGAAGGAGAAGGTGAAACCTTGTACCAGCCCTTAGAGACAAACAGGGTAGGAAGAATCCCCGCGGAACAAGGAGAAGGGTCGCTTGCTTGTGGTTGAGAGAAGGATCTAGTCCAAACATTAACCCCAGATCTAGAGTTTTTCCCCGACTTGCTTCCACACCAGGTCTTAGTGGCTTTGAAAGACTTTCTACTAGGTAGGGGGCTTTTTGATGCGAGACAGGAGAAGGTCTAGCGGACCCGGTGGCAGGGGTATGTTGCGCTGGAGGGGAGGGGCCGCAAAGATCCCAGCTAGCTCTGAACTTGATTGGGTAGACGATACGCCCAAAAGCGTAGAAGCGAGTGTCCGGAAGGTCTTTGCCATAATGCAACAGAATACGACACCTAGCAAAACTTTGCTATTTTGCGCTCTCTACAGAAAGGTCCACCTCTAAAAGGTCCTGAAAGTCAGCAACCATACATTTAAAAACGTCGACGTTCCATAAATGGTGTAGGATACCCTCCAGTCTGACCCAAACTCCCTCCTCACGAAGGGTGAAAACCACATTAGACTGTGGTGACCAGTGGGTAAAGGACGCTGAAAGAGATTGCAAGGAAGAACCGTAGAAGTTCAGGGTATCTGCCTTAATCTTAGGGGTGGGGAATCTCAGTAAAAATTTACCAGGGGCCGAAAGTTTGACATCTACCCCGGAAGCCAAAGGCCAGTGTGTCGCTATGTGGTGTTCTAGCAACTCCTTGGAGAGCTGAGTAGAGTGGGAGGAGACTAGAGCACAACAAGAGAGGGAGAGGAGGAGGTCACAAGTAGCTTCAGAGGGAGGAATGATGGTAGGAAAATGACAGGATTGACCCGCCATGCTAGAAGGAGGAGCGGCTGATTTCCTCTCCTGGAAAAATTTACAAATAGCCACCGAGTGAGTAGGAGAAAGACAGTGAAAACATAAATCAGAATATTTGCAGTTGCTCTTGGTGTGGCCTAGAAGGCCACAAACAAAGCAACGGCCCGAGGCTCGACAGAATGTTACCAGAGGAGAGCAAGCCTTCCGACGCTGCACCGTGATCCACTCTGGAGGCCCTGCAAAGGAATGAGAGTTTTTCCTTTGGCCAGGGATGGGAGAGGCGAGGGGAGCAAAGTGGGAGCCTAAAGATGGGGGAAGAATAGAAGAATCCAGAGTGTCAGAAGATTTCTTATGGTCAGAAGATCGTGCGAAAGAAAGACCCGAACCGCCACTGGAAAAAGGAGGCGAGGGAGACGTGCAGTCAACACTGTAATGCGTCAGACAGGCGTTATGAAAGACAGAAGAGCGGCACTTGAAATGACATTTGTCATAAAAGCAATCATTAGTCGAAATGTAATGGGCATGCTCTGCCATTAATTGAGTCTCGAGCGGAGCGCGTGACTCCGAGCCGATTTCGGAGCCAAGCGAAGAAGCGAAGCGTTCAGAGAGAGATGACAACACACAGTCATCAAGGGAGGCGGGAATGCAGCGCAATGAATGCCCGTTGTCAGAGCAACTCTCGAGAACCGAAGCGATGGAGCGGTCTGTGCCAACACGGGGCTCAAAGGCTGAGTCCAAATCATGATAGGTATAATGCTCGCAGGGATAATGTAAAGCACCGGCACTCGATAAAGTATCAGGATGGTGTTCTACAATAAGAGGAGGCTTATCGTGATCCCGCAGTAACACGGGAACACAAAAGGAAGAAAAGTTCCACACGGAACACGGAGCAGACACTGTTGCGCCGTCAGAGCTGTCAGAGGCTGCAGGCTGACGCCCTATCGTCTCCGTCAAGACGCTAGGGTTCCGGTCACCTACCGGCGGCAGGCCGGACAACACACCAGTGGAGACCACTGGGTCAGAAGGGGAAGAGAAGGGAAAAAAACTCTCCAAATTCATGAGATAGACCGAGGAAACTTCCTTCGTCGAGGTACAAGCCTCACAGTCGCCGGAGAGCCACTATAAGGACGAAGTCTCCCCAGGGAGAGTCCGAAGATCCCTATAGCTGGATCTTTCGTAAAACTCAACAATAAACGGAAAACTACTCCAACCAGACAAGAAGGGGGCCTTGTCCAAGCTCAGTCGACAAAGATTTAGACTCTTTAGCCAACTGCAAACTAACGATTTACCACGCATAAAACAGTCCACAGCTAGATCTAGATTAACAGCTAAAGGCATGGTAGAAAAGGAACTGTCGTAAACAAAACCTAGAAGCGACCCAAGAGGGCCAAAATAAAACTCGAAACCCCCGCACTGGCGGTAGTTTCGACAAGAAAACCCTAGCAGAGCGTTGGGAATCAAGGAGGAAAGGATATTTGCCTCCGATGAAGAAAGAACGTCGCAGAGAGCGGCGACAGAAGGGAGGCACCTCGGCTGCGCATACCTGCGAGGAAGGGATAGGCGTCTTCCTCGACCTGAGGAGTGTGCCACCAGAAGGAGGCACGTCCCACATCATCGGGATCCTCTCTGCAAAGACTATGGGGGTGGCAGAGTTCGCCACCGCAAGAGATCTCTTGATTTTGCGGCATGATTTGCGGATCGGAGCAGCGGGGGTAGAGGTATCTTCCTCCTCGAAGAGGCTGGCCTTGAAGGCCTGCCAGTCGAAGGATGTGGCACAGCGAAGGAGGGCTTTCGAACAGCGGCTAGGGTTTCGAAAGCCATGGCTGAGAGTTTTATGGTTTCGCATTGCAGGTAGGATTCTGAACTGCAACAACAAATAGTGTTGCTAGACATGTTGTACACTGCCCGGTGGACAAATGGTGTTCCATGGATATGCAACTCACTGAGTAACAATTTCGTCAGTATCGACTGCTATGTATTCTGTAACGTTTCTACGTGGAAGCAAGAAATCAAAATCGACATGGATTACACGTAGCTAAAAATCCAGCCTCATTTGTGATGGACTGGGTGTGGCACAACGGCACCACTAACGAATAATGGAATACTTGTTTGTTGTTGCATAGACTATGATGTGCAATAATATGATTAAGATGCCGAAGTAAACAAGATAATTTACATATTACAATATATAGAAAAATGTAATAATGTTATTTCACCTAGTTTTAACATTAAACAATAACATATATATTAATTCTTATATATACAATAATAAACACAATTTCAATTTAATATAAACATTAATTACTTCTTCTGTGTATACTAATGTGGGGGAAATACCTTGGCTGCCTCATAATTATCGTAAGGCCTTGGGTATTTTGCAAATGTATCTATCCTTACCCTATAGCAAATATCGTTCATCCTTTTCTTAATTAATCTTGTAAAAAGAATACGATAATTCTCCTTAGTATACCCAAGTGAAAGTGTAAACTTACTCTATATAAATCCAATATTATTGTTAATTAAATATACTAAGTGCTTATACTAAAAATGAAAATGAGGATTACTTATTACCAATAACGTATTAAACATTCTTCCTTTCTCACCCAAAAGCAAATATGTTTATTGATACTCGATGGTTAATACATATGGTCTAAAAAAATTTATGATACCAGATGAGATCCTATAACTCTTCTTAAAGTTACTGCATTTAAATCAAGTTAAGTACAGAAAATAGATAACATGTTGATTAACACCAAATTAAAAAGAAAAATGAGTTACTTGTCAAACTCAAGTTTTAGAAGATGTCATGGTCTTTGAGAAATTTGACTATATCCTCATTGTTCTTGTTAATTTTCATCAAAATTACACATATGTCAATAAGCATATTTAATATCAAGTCTTAAAAACTATGATTTTATTATATTAATTACTTACTGTTGTTGGAGGGGAAGACAACTCAGGCTGGACCTGATGTGTAGCATTACTCTATGGAGTAGTACTATGCTTAATTACAGGAAGAGAGGTGGGAGCTTGAACCAAAGTGGTTAGAGTTGTCCACCCAACTCCAAGTGGTGGCAAATCATGTGAACGCATGTACTCAAGCAACTGAGCACATGTGTAAGTACTAGGATTAATCCTTCAATCCTCCGATGAGTCATGTGCACTAGATTCATTGGAGCGTCGATCACCTCTACTAAATCTGGCCACCAATACCGTAAACAATACATTAAAATATTCATGTAAGATTCATGTAATTTACTGAATAAACAAGAAGCCAATATGAAAACCATATATGAATTTAAATAAGTTACTTGATGGTACTTATAAGTGTAAGGACGATGACAATGCTCAATAAGAAAGCCATGACGAACCTGAATTTAAACTGTGTTATTAGTTTTCTATTATCTTAATTGGTTGGTATATATTAAAATTTAGAAACAAAAATATATTGAAATAACAGATCAATGTGTCGCTATCAGTATATATATATATAGAATGTAAGTACAAAAAGAGTTTACAATGCAAAATAAAAAAGGTCTATACCAAAATGACAAGCAATCTTTTTAGTTTTCGTCATTATAGTCAACATTCTCTTCTTGTTTATTTTCTTCATCGTCTTCATCTTCATCTTCTACAAATGTTCTTTCTTTATTCTCAATTTGTCACAATATTAAATTTGATGGACTTATAGAGACTTGATCAAGAGTATGATCTACAACTATCGATTGTAGAGCCTGATAGTCATGTTGATACAAGTCATCAAACATATTATTTGTAGCTTTACTGGCCATAATAATGTAGGTATGTACTTTGATTTTCTTCGTATTGAAAGATTCATCTTTCTTTCTATTTCTTGAAACTTGTGGTACATAATAGACTTGATCTATTTATAAAGCTAACACAAATGATTTGAATATCCTCAAGTATTTAGTTTGTATAATGTTTATAATATCATATATGAAGTCGTGAGTGACTCCCTCCTTAAGGTTACAACAATCACAAAGAAATAATATCACTTTATTTGCACTAGAGTATTATATACCATATCACTTTCATGTATTATTTCAAGTGAGTGAATGTTTTGAAATCTTATTTCCAATGTACTTTATTTTACTGATGGATCAAGTTATGATTAAAACAAAACACAAAGGTTATTTTGGAAACCCAGAATACCACCCCATGCTAACGTGAAACCCCCACATTACGTAGATTTAGATAAAACTTGCTTGCAACATAACTAAAAGTCCATTCATTCAAATATAGTGAAATTATATACCATTTTAAGTATCTCAAATCTCTCTTTCCAATGAAACCAAATTTACAGATATCAGACTTTTAGAATTCGAGATATACTCAAATAAAAACACAAATGTCATCTTTGGAATCAAAACATAGTGGAAAATCTACTACTCCAATTCATACATTTATGATATTAATTGTATCTAGAAAATTTCATAAAATACATCAAATTAAAGATCTTAGAATTATCTTTCTAACAAAACTAATTTCATAAGATTCGTATCGTTGGGGTTCAAGTTATGTCTTATACAAGGCATCATGATCAATCTAGACAACAAATGATAGCAAGATCATAAAAGCATCCACTCTTTAAAGGCATTGGTACTTCTAGAAATATTGATAATATATATCAATTTAAAGATTTTTAACTCCTCTAATTACTTCAATAAATTTCATGGAAATCCAACCTATAAAGTTCAAGCTATAGGGAAGAATATGGTCAAGTATCAAGAAGCAAGTAAAACTCACATGCTACTAAAATACATCTTTTGAAATTCCATATTCAACAAAAAAAAATGCCAATTCTATATACCATTTTGAAGGAAATGAAATTATCTATCTAACAATACTAATTTCATTAACAATCGATGATCGTAGCTCAAAATATCATCAAATAAACACAACATGGTCATATTATAAGATAAAGTATGAACGTGTACCTTGAGTCTAAGTTTCGCAACCCAACATAACAATTTATCTCAAACGGCCGGCGACCTCTTCACTGGAGCTTCGGATTCCGCCACTTCCATTTTCCATCAAGCTTAGTCGAGTCACACCGAGCTCACACAACAACCACAAAACATAAAGAAAAATCAAAATCAAACACGCACACAAAAAGGGAAGAGAGGAATCCAAAATCAAATCAAGCCCAACTCATCTCAGTGGTGGGAACCCAACAGCGGAGGGAAGGAGATCAACGACAAGGATGCTCCGATGGTAGTGTCTTCAAGCGTTGATCATCACCAACAGTAGAGCCACGTTCTTTTCCATAAAAGCCTTCTTTCAAATTCCTCCTAGGCTCCACCCTTCTCTCGGCCTAACTCTCCTTCTCTCTTCAAACTGCATCTCTCTCTCTCCTCCTCCTCCTCCTTTCGACTTTCCCTTCTCCTCTTATTCTCCTTCTCTACATGTGGGTATGTGTGTGTGAAAAAGGGTGCAACCCTCCCCTCCTTTTATAGCCAACATCTTAAGTCAAGCGATGGGATAAACATCAAAACACTACACAAATACCATACTCACCAGGTAACAATAACACAATACTTACGTCAACATTTATGTAGTGCAAGGCAAGTGTTGGCACATACGTATCCTTCACTTCCAACACAAAATACCAAGCCTACACTACTTGCATAATCCTATACAATTCATTTGTGTAAGGAACTAAATAATCATTATAAAATGTCTCTAAGATAACCCTTTTAATTATCAATAAAATCCTATAAGGCCAACATTATCAACCATAAATCACAATAAGATTTCCACTCAAATCATCCTTGAATCAATCATGATCACCAACTCAAAGCTAAGTAGGATAATCAATCCCTAAACCAAAATTCATCCTCCATAGCGTTTTGAATTGCCACAATATGTTAGGAACATGGTAGGGAAACTGCATGACCAATTTATGCCTACAATCCACGCTTGACACCCATGCATCTCATCTAGAAATCTCAACTGTTAAATTTATGATATAAGATCGAATTGTTAAATTAAAAAACCCTACAATACATGTTTAATTGTACTAAACAAGTATAACTTGACCTAGTAAGAGGGTTTTTAAAATTATTACGTCAACACGACTCAACCTCGACAAATTTGACAAAGGTTGCGTTCTATATGACCCATTTATGTCTATGTTGACTCTACACAAAGACCAACTCAAGTTTCTAAATTGACTTGGAAAAGTGGATTTCACATTTCTCACGCATGATCGAATTGACTTTGAGGTATTTTAGGACTCCTTCCACAACCAATAGACAATATTGTCCTAAAAAAAACAAGAACCCTCCACGCAAAATCAAGGAACTAGGCTCTGGTTGAGGTGGTTGGGCTTCATCTGGTTGCCACGAAAAGTGGTCATGAGCCTTTTTTTTTTTGTTTTTTCCCCAGTTTCTTTGTGCTAGGTCAACACATCTTGGTCCAATAACAAAATTGATTTGGTACATCACCAGTGCTCTACCGTTTGTGAGATTAATTCATGGTACATCACCAGTGCTCTAAATATCACAAACAAGTTTTGAGTCAACACGAATGATCCCTATGGAACACCAACTAAAGATCGTTGTGAATGGACATTCCTCCTCTTGCTAGCCAATAACTCAATATTTATAAAAGTGCTTTTGTCATTCTTCTCATTGCATTGATCAACAAGCACATCCTTAATGGGATGGCCATAATGCCCACCCATGTCACATATTTTGGACAATAATTATGTGAACCATGCTCCAACGCAACAATTTGACAACAGTCAAGTTGGTTGAACGTTTGTCTCTTTCATCTCAAAAAACCAATGCTTCATTCAATTGTTGTTGTTGTCGTCCATTTATCTTGCAAACATATTGACAAACAACTTCAAGTGTTTGATCCAACGGAATACAAGAATTGTGGACTTAGAACAAACCATTCCTACGAAAAGCTTATAGTTATTTCCACGTTAGTTTCATAGCAACCAACACTTGGCAGATGTCTGACCCAATGAAGCAAGTGAAATAAAGATTGTTTTCGTGAAGTCCTATGACAAATTAGTTTCCACATTTCTTGGGAGCATTTTAGCTAAAATCGTGAAGCCAATTGTCACAAGAGGACACATTGTTTCCTTTCATTTTCTAGACCTTACGTTCAAGTTAAAAGATCGATCACTTATCAAATTGTGATATCCATGTTAGGTTAAAATCTAATAAAATGTGAATTAATATAAAATCAATTTAAATATTATAAGATATTTTATGATTAAGTTCATCGAACGTGATCTATTTGATTTTGAATTAAGCTTATTGACTAAGTAGTGTAGGTTTATTGTGTAGAGACTATCTAACATATTTTTAGAAATATGTAAAAAAATACATTGTATAAATAGGAAACTTCGTCCCTAAATCCTACACTTTTACCTTTCCTCTCTCTTACTCTATCTTGAGAAAGAAAAAGGATAAAGGAGGTGTGTGGTGGTTTGGAACTGACTCTATGCACATGATAAGAGGGTTTTTTCGATTTTTACATGGATTTAGGTACGCTTTTGCATATATTGTATTTCACGATGAGTATATGATTTGATCCTAAAAATAGAATTTTAATATATAAAATTTGAATATTATTTGTGTAATGCCCCAACCCTAGAGGTGCTACCTAATATAGTATTATTCCTAATTATCATAATTTATAACAATTAAAATAACTATAGAAATACTACTACACAGAAACGATGTGCGACAAGTGGCTTTGAAACTTGTGCCCCTGAAAACCAAACAAGAAAAATAAAACTCACGTGAGTGACATTTAAATCACCTAGTACGCGCCCAATTATGGAAAATTACGAGAGAACTCTATTCTCTATTAGTTATTAACCATTTTACAAACTTGGGAATCATCTTTCTAAACCATGCCATTTCAAATCATATTCTTTTCTTAAATCTCATGTATTTTCAACACTTTACACATTTCGAGAAAAACCATATCCTTAAGCAGATCTAGCCCAAGACCACAGGACTACACAAGACTCAAAACACAATCACAATTAGCTAGTAATTGGCTAAGACAACGAGTCTTAACTCGTAC
This sequence comes from Posidonia australis, assembly GCA_024699735.1. Lineage (NCBI taxonomy): Eukaryota > Viridiplantae > Streptophyta > Magnoliopsida > Alismatales > Posidoniaceae > Posidonia > Posidonia australis. The sequence continues at coordinate 10,973 of JAMKQA010026149.1, forward strand.
TGAAATATGACTAAAATCTCAAGCCAAAATACAGTCCGATTCCAGTTCAAAATCACATACTTATTCATATTCATTTCCAATATTGTCACCTTAATTAAAGGCGACCCAGCCACAAGCAGTCGTTGTCTAGGTGAAGTCGCAATCGTTATCCTACTGTAATGTTGCAATGAACTTCCTCGTGCGGGAGGACACCATCCCAGCCTACAAGCATTAATATTTCATTTTTTTATCACATATGCACGAGGATATGTCTTTTCTTGACATCCCTTGGTGTTCGGTTATCTAAGTTTCCACCTCTAGGTCCAGCCAACACTATCTTATATTGGGCACTCCAGTCTCTTTCAACCGCCCTAACGCTCGGCAACTAGGGTCATATCTGATAACTGATTCTATTGGAGTTTCATACTTGTAACACCCCAGTGCTACACAACAGTACTAGAAGTACCCAAGTACAGCTAAAGAAAATAAATAGCAGCACAAAATAAATAATGCAAAACACCCAGACCTGTGTGCGGCAAACGTGGCTCGAAAAAAATGCACCAGACTAGAACTGCTCCTACACCTTAGTACCTGAAACAAGGGGACAAGAAAACACATGCGTGATTGACAGGAATGTCACCCAGTATGCGTCCAAAAACAGCACTAAAAGCTAAAGAAAACCGTTGCTTAACGACAAATCATTTCCATGCTGCATCAGCACATAGCCCAAACCTGTGCCACAAGCATCACAGTACACTGCAAAGCCCTAACTCCCTGAAGGCAAGGTCAAAATTGGAGATGTGGCCAGTCGGGTCTTAAACTCATTGAAACCCTCCTCGCATTGCCAGTCCCAAACAAAAGGAATCTCTTTCTATGTCAATCTGGTCAAAGGTGCTGCAATCTTGGAGAAATCCTGTATGAATCTTTTATAATATCCAGCCAACCCCAGAAAGCTTTTAATCTCAGTCACAGTCTTGGGTCTAGCCCAACTACTAACCGCCTCAACCTTAGCTGGATCCACCTTAATACCCTCACCTGAGATGATATGGCCAAGGAATGTAACCTCTTCCAGCCAAAACTCACACTTTGAAAACTTCGCACACAACTGGTGTTGCCTCAAGGTCTCCAACACCATTCTTAAGTGTGATTGGTGAGTCTGCACATTAGGGGAAAACACCAACACATCATCAACGAATACCACCACAAACTGGTCCAGGTAGGGTATGAATACCCTATTCATCAAATCCATGAAGGCAGCTGGGGCATTCGTCAATCCAAACGGCATAACCAAGAACTCATAGTGGTCATACCGAGTACGAAAAGCTGTCTTCTGCACATCAGTCTCCCGGATCCGAAGCTGGTGATACCCTGATCTCAAATCAATCTTCGAGAATATTGATGCCCCCTGAAGCTGATCAAACA
>JAMKQA010026150.1:0-12057 GCA_024699735.1 Posidonia australis
AAGAAAGTGATATGTAATATATTGTTTTGCATTGTATTATATTTATCGACTTGTATTAAGATATTTCAGTGTTGTATTAGCTACTTTTTTGTAAAAACTTTGAATGTGTAAAATATTATGATGTATAATCGAATGAATTTTTTTTTTATGAAATCTGTATATGTGTACGAATAATGTACTTGTGAATGTATTTGAATGTCATGTTATCAGGTATTTGAATGTCAATTCTATAATGTATTGTATTTTTTTTTTAACTGTCTAGTATTAACGAGGACATTTCCTCGCTATATGATCGCAAAAATAACGATATTTAGCGAGCACTTAGCGAGCAATTTGCGAGGAAATGTCTTCGCTTTATACTCATAATTTCGTCGCTAAAACTAGAACGACGATATAATTTCATTATATTTAGCGAGCATTTACCAAGGAATTACGAGGATATAGCGAGGACATTACGAGGAAATATTTCCTCGTAATGTTCTCGCTAAATTTACACAAAGCACATTGCAAGGATATATCATCGTAGTATTGATTTAACGAGTTACATAGCTACGAGGATAATTATTCCTCGCGAAGTCCTCGTTAAACTATGTAACGAGGATTTTGCGAGGAATTAGCGAGGACTTTGTGAGGAATATTGTCCTTGCTAAATGTAGATTTTCTTGTAGTGCCGACGGTAAGGGAAGGAGGCCTGACGTTTGACAACGGCTACTGCTTTCGACGTCAACAGCCTGCATCACTGCCATTGGTGCTTCTAATAGTGGCTCCTGCTTTCTGTGTTAATGGCTTGCATCGCTACAGTTGGTGCTTCTAGCAACGACAACGACAATTGCTGTCATGTGCCCCCCCTCCTCCCTTGCATCTCTTTTTTGTCCTCAAAACCAAAGACTTGATTCCATGTTAAACGAAAGATTTACTATTGCATTAGCTCTAGAATAAGGGATTACACATATACTTCAAGGGAAAGAAATGGATAGGTTGAATGAATATCCATTTATCCACACTAACTCTAAAAGAAATTAAGGATTTAGTTTATTTTTAAAATAGGTTAATTCATACATTAAGGAACAGAATTGGACACGAGCTTTGTGGGAACCATTTATACAGTTGAAATGGGCGTTGCCCAAATTTTGTTTTTGTTTATATTTTATATTATTAGTGATACATCAATGGTTTCATATATAAGGAATTGTTACAATCTTACTTAATTTGTTGCTGTTTTGAATATTTATTAATTTTAGGATTCATTTTCTTTTAAATGCAAGTAGTTCGAGGAAGCTGAAGAATTACATAGGAATTGAAGCAAAGGGCTGTGAAATGGTATACTTGATCTGCATTTAAGGAATGGAAGACAATTGAGTAATGGTGTGAATATGAGTATGACATGGATAATCTTAAACAAATGCATCCTTTATGTGGTTCATAATTGTAAACGATTAATTTATGTGAACAATGCATTATAGGAACTTGTGGTAAAAAAATTTTCCCACTCCAAATTTGAACAATTGATAAGGGTAGTTCAATTGATAAGGGTAGTTCAATCACCAATAATCGATTAACTAGATCAAAGTTCAAATTCTGAATATTACACACAATAATAGAGAGACTTTACTGATCATGCAGAGTTAATTTAACTCGTGATTTGCAATGTTCTCTCATCTTCAGTTTTTTTTTTGTTAACGGAAGATGATATTATTAATGTATAGAAGTATCAATATCAGTTTTTTAAAATACAGTCTCAAAAAATATTACAATGAAAAATACTCGTCACTTAACAAATTACCTTCAAAAATGATACAGTAATGTATGTTTTGATAGGTAGGATATTACTCTGAACCAAACCACTACACTATTGAAAAGAAGAGATTGGTATAATGTTTTTCTCTTTTTCGAAAGCTGTAGCCAAATAAACCACCCACCGATGAAACAAAACAAAACCCGTAGCCAAGCCTCTTTCTCGCATCTTCAGTTACCATTACATTTCCCATCTTACATTCTGTTCATTGCCGTGAGTCGGAATCACTCGTCGCCGGAGCCGTCTGGAGACTCAATGCCCATGCATCCAACAAGCGCCATAAATCAAATTCTCGCCTGAACTGTTGTTAATTACTTTTTTATCAAAACAAAGGGGTGCATAGCAGCAGGCCTATTCCCTGATCTGATGCCCACCATCCTCCACAGATTCAAAATATTGATCCGACCTTTCCACCTGCTCTCTTCCCGCCGTCACCTCCATCGCCCAAGCCACGCCCATTCCAAGCCCGAGACGTACGGCCACAATCTCAAGCTCAGGTCGCTTGTTCGCTCGGGCAAGTTTGAAGCCGCACGTAAGCTGTTCGACCATATGCTCGAGAGAGACGTGGTGACGTGGAACACGATGATCGCCGCGTGTTGGGAGAGGAACGACGTGAATGGTGCGGAATGGCTTTTTGGGTCAATGCCGGAGAGGAGCGTTGTGTCCTGGAATTGCATGGTTGCCGGCCACATCGAGACCGGGCGGATTGAGGAGGCCTTCAAGTACTTCCTATTAATGCCGGAACGAAGTATTGCGTCGTGGAATGCGATGATATCGGGGCTTGTTAAGCATGATCGGTTCGATGAAGCTGAGAGGCTTTTCAATGAGATGCCTGACAGGAACGTAATTTCTTACACTGCGATGGTTGACGGGTTCACGAGGAAAGGAGAGATTGAACGGGCTAGGAGCCTTTTTGACAGGATCGCCTGCAAGAATGTTGTTTCTTGGGCTGTGATGATCAGTGGGTATGTGGAGAACAGGAAGCTTGAGGAGGCGAGAAGGTTGTTTGATCAGATGCCTGAGAAAAGTGTGGTGGCGTTTACGGCAATGATCACGGGATATTGCAAGGAGGGTGATATGGAGGGTGCAAGCATCCTTTTTGAAGAATTAAGGCACAAGGATCTCATATCTTGGAATGTGATGATCGCAGGTATGATTATTTAAACATCATGATAGATTCACAAAATAAATTGCAGACAATGTTTAGTGAGAAGGTAAAATTTGCTGATTAAATGATGAGAAATCAACTCAATTTGACCTGATAGTAAGTTGATTTTATTGTTTAAAGAGCAATAAACGTCTTCTGTTATTCATTATAAAGATAGAAAACAGTCATTTTCCCATCTGAGTTTTGAGTATAGGACTTTGTTTCCTACAAAAGATGTTGCACTGTGAAATCTTAATGAAAAGTTTCTCTTGTGAGTAGGTGCAGGTTAAAGCATGTAGTTCAGTCATAATCATGGAAAGAGGAATCCACAAGCCAAATACATAGCAACAGTATTTGTTTCTTAATCTAGCTAGATCACATGATTCGACTAATCTAAATATAATTTATTTTACTAAATGGCAAAAATCAAGACGACCCATCATACCAATTTTTAATCAAGGTTTTTTGACATGGCATTCTTGGGTGAAGTCAACAACATTACTTGGAAACTTAGCCAAATAGTAAAACCTCCTTGTGGTTATACAAAAAGTTGCGTTTGAACCCTACACCCATCATATTCTGAGAAATGATTGATTTATAAGAAAAATGGTATTTACAGGTTCTCAAACTTGAGTCTTCCATGTGGTAGTTGTAGAACTCGACAATTATGCTTTTCAAAAAAAAGGAAAAAAAAAGAATGGCATCCAAACATTGGAAATTCACTATATCCTCGCTATTCTTTCCTTGTTACTCTTTAATCTGCTGCTGGACTTTTTCCTTGCTATTCTTTCCTCGTTGTACAGGATGACTGCTCTCCTCCATCAAGTGCTTAACATAAGCTTCTTATGGAAATTAGGTTGATCTTGAGACCCATATAAAATTTTAAGGGACTCACTATTAATTTGTTAATTGGCTAAGCAAATTCCTTTTTGTTCAAACAAAGTTGAGAAAAAACACCACTTAAATTAAGTTTTACTAAGACGATGTGCGTAAGTAACACTTTTGGCATTATAGTTGACCTGGTAGCACTAACCTTGTAAAATAATTACAAACAACATGATCATCAGGATTTTACTTATGGATGCCTAAAATGGTAGCACGTCTCTGAATTTTTTTAGTCAAATATTAAGAATGCTCTCATGGTTGATATTATTAACAAGACAAATAAAGATCAGTAACTTCATTTTTTTTTGTCATCTACTGGTGTGACGTCAACCAGGTTTTTTTTTCATTTCACAGGTTATGCACAAAACAACCACGGTGAGGAAGCACTCAGGTTTCACCAAAAAATGGTGACATCGGGTATGAAACCTGATCACACAACCATCGTCATAGTTTTGACAGCTTGTACCATTCTTACATCAATACAAAGTGGAAAACAAACTCATGCTATTGCAATTAAAATAAGGCTTGATTCAGTCACCTCATTATGCAATGCTTTAATGACCATGTATAGCAAGTGTGGTAGCATCTGCGATTCTGAGTTGATCTTTCAATGTACCCAAAGCCCAGATATAGTTTCATGGAATGCCATAATTGCCGCATATTCACAGCATGGCCACTACGAGAAAACTCTTGCAATGTTTCATGAATTGTTGAAATATGGGCTTAAACCAGATGGTGTTACCTTTCTTAGTATTCTGTCTACATGTGGTCACGTTGGGATGGTGGAAGAGAGTTTAACTTGGTTTGATTTGATGGTTCATGAATATGGAGTTCCTCCAGGTGCTGAACACTTCTCTTGTCTTGTTGACATACTAGGTCGGGCTGGAAAGTTGGAGAAAGCTTACCATCTTATCATGACAATGCCATGTGAAGCAGATTCTGCCGTATGGGGTGCTCTACTTGGCGCTTGTCGGATGTATTTTAATGTTGAATTTGGAGAGTTAGCTGCCAACAAGATGTTAGAATTGGATCCTCACAACTCAGGGGCTTATGTCATGCTGTCAAATATATATGCAGCTGCCGGTATGTGGAGAGATGTTACTAGGGTGAGGCTGCTAATGAAAGATCAAGGAGTTCAGAAACAAGGCGGTTACAGCTGGACTGAGATTGGAGATAAGCTGCATATGTTCATGGGAGGGGATGTGTTGCATCCAGATATTGGTAAGATTCATTCAGAGCTCAAAAGGATCTCTCTGCATATGAATACAAGAAATTTTGATACAAATATAGTTTCATAAAGGCAAAAATACAAAGAACATGTTTACATGTATATAAACGATGGTGTTGGATGGTGGATTTTTCATGGGATAGTCCTCCTCCCGTATGTGGCTGATGTCTATTAATACTGTCTCCATTATGAAATGCCCATGATGGAAATATAGTATAAATCTGGGGCGACCAAATGAGGCCAGGGTTATAAGAGTGCGACCAGCCGTTGACTGTAGAGCCAATGAGATTTTGAAGTTCTGTGAAACTGGCGTATGTGGCTTCGTGCCAAATCTTACAAACTCAACTGCTATTGAGTCTAATCTCGTCTAAATTCCATGTTCACATTATATTGGGTTTTCTTGGTAGGGTGTTGTGAAGTTTTGCAGTATCAGAATTTGTTGGTTGGACGTGTCTGGATAAATGATGAATAAGACAGTAAACAGACAGTTCAATGGACACTACGGTCTATGCAGCACAGGTCTTAGCATACTTCTGAAGTTGGGATCATTGTAACTGTGTGCTTAGTGTGGGCCTGGTTCCTGTGTGGATTCAACCAATGCAGACGAGGGAGAACTATGAACTTGAGGATTGAGGAATGTTGGTGCAAGAGATAAGGGAAATACGAGTAGAGATTAAGGGAAGAGGAAGACAGAGAATAACTGAAAAATGAAGGCAGGAATCAAGAACTTTATTCTTTTGTAAATAATCTATTCGATAAAGTTTTAATTCTTTTGTTTCTTTCTAGATAGCCAAATCTTTTGTTCATCTTTCCATTAAGCATTTGCGTGTGAATGCAAATATTCCTTTGCTCATGTTATTTTATTTATACACTGAACTTGTTCTTATACTTGAATGAACTGAGAGAATAGTTGTTTAGTAGTCTATAGACTATTCCCAAATAGCTCACAATTTTTTATATTATTTTATAGATTTTGTGATGTAGATATTTTACAAGGCGATAATACGATAGCTGCTTTTTTTAAGGATTTTATAAAACATTCTTCAAACTTTTCACCTTGAGATGTAGGCTTGATTTTCGCATGATGTTTGGAATTTTACAAATATAAGGGACTTGAGTATTTCTAGAGAACGGTAAGTATTAAATATATTAATGTAAAAATACTTAACTATAAGTACAACCATCAAGTATAAAGTATACACAACAGAATTCACTTCCTCCAGAAAATTAAGAGAAAAGAAATGACAAATAGTTTTAGTCAAACAAAAGAGATGCCAAACTATCAATTACATAACAAAATATATAAAATTATAAGACAAGGTAACCAAAGACGTTAAGCAAAGGGTTTGTAGATTCAAAGACCGTTGCATATGGTTGTGGTCCACCATCAATGGCAATAGGAGGAGCATCCAATGTGGGGTCAGATTGATTCCAATCATGTTTAATTTGACAAAGAGTTTGAAAGAAAGTATCCTACCTAGTTGACGGAATACCTATCTAAAAAGAGATCAGAAATAACACATGATGAAATATTGAGTTAATATTTCTACCAGAAAGTCGAAAAATAACATCATTCCTATTAAGCCAAGAGACCTAGAAAATGACTAGAATTATGTAAATCTACTCTTGATAAGAGAAATCAGACATCAGCACACTATAATAGGAAAAGATGTCAAATAAAGAATGACACCTTAAATCAAAATTATCTCCAGATAAGAAAAAGTTTCACATAAGTCTAGGAGCAGTACAATATAGAAGAATATGATGGGAGGATTCAACAGAATAATTACAAGTGTCACAAGACATCGATCTAGTCCATCTCCTTTTCTCCAGGTTAAGTTAAGAAAAGATTTTATCATGGCAAGTTAACTAGGCAAAAACTTTAATTTTCAAAGGTACTACATTATTCCACATGAGTTTTGTAAACAGAGACTTGTGCCTACCATCATTTAAAATAGAATAATAGTTCTTAACAAAGAAAATTGAATTACAAGTAAAATACCAGGAGATCTCATCTTCAATCAAATTCAAAATGGCATAAAACCAATCAGGACTTGAAATATGATTTGAATCAAAAAAGTATTGCTCAAAATATAACTTGCCCCTATACACTCCTACCAACTTTTGAAGGGTGCATTTCCTTTTTTTTTTTTCTATAGAATACAGGTAAGGAAGACGGTATTTTAATAGACCATCAGATTCTCAATGATCATGTTGGAATAATGTCTTCCCACCATTATTAATACTATACCTCAAGAAAGGGAAAATCAATGAGTAATGCATTCTGAGGTGTTGCCAAAGTGGCGAAGAGTACCTAGATGATGTAGTAAGCAAGGCACCCAATCCATTATACTGTAGATATCTACATTTGGTTAGAAAAGACTATTTAAGGGTAACATTATTGAAGCCTTATATGCTTAAATTCATGATAGCATGACAAAGTAGTATGAAGTACTACAAGTTTAGGAATGTATCTACTCAGATGACTTTAAAGTTAGATGACATCAAGGGTTTAAAGTTAAGATTATTGGTAGGATCGAGATTATTTCTCTTACATGAGCGTGGATTTCTCTCTCCACTTGGAGGTGTGAGTTTATCTCTCAACCTGCGGATGGTGTATGCCTCGGATATAAAGAAGAAAAAAAAAAAAAGGTTTAAACATCTATGGAGAATCAAAAAGAAAAGTCAAAATAAGGTGAGGAAAGTCAAACTTAGGTAACGTCATTTGAATCCATGTGTAAGTAGCCTTCAAATCCATGAGGATGGATAAATTGGAAAATATATTGGATGAAAGCAATGCCTCTGGTCTTGACACTGATCAGAAGGAAAATTCAACAGACTCTTATAAAGGCAAAATCACCAAAAAAAAAAAATATATTCGAAACCAATCAAGATGACTTCCTAAGATAAAGGGAGCAAATGGTCAAACCTTCTGACAAATCCGACTTTGTTTCCTATGTTAAAAAGTCAAAATACCAACTTGTTTTTTTTTTTTTAACCAACAATGGAAAAATGACTTGATTTGGTAGCGTCCATATAAAAAACAATTGTCAACCATGTGAATTTCGTCCATATAAAAAATAATATTCTCGAATTTAACTTCAAAGGGATTCAAATTTCAGAAACATCTTAAGTGACTAACTGTACTATCTCAATTAATTATCGCCGAACTTTCAAAATCACATGGTGCTGTAGTACCATGGCAAATACTCCGAGTAGTGTGGTTCTGAGCTCACCCTCGACTAAACCTTGGAAATCTTTATGTCATAATTGAAGTCCTGTAACAAGCTCTTTGACCTCGAATTCGTTCTAGATTGAGAGATGACTACATTTCTTCGCCGCCAAGTTTACTCATCGGGCTTCACTTTCGGTTTCCGTTGGTTCAATCGCTCGAAGAATACATTTACCATGTGTTCGTTCTTCTTTGATATAGAATAAGAAAAGTATGAATAAGTGAAAAATAACATTAATATTCTGATAATATTATTATTCAATTTAAAAGTAATTTTCTTCTAATGGTAAATATGTATGTATAAGAAGATACTCTAATTTGGATGAAAAGTGAAATAAATATCCGAATAAATATTTAAATAAATAAATAATATATAGATTAATAATAATCAACTAGATTATCAATATATATATATCTAATTTAAAACATGTATGTATCATATTATATATGTATTAAATTTTAAATAAAAAAAATAAACATACTGTATACATACATATATTAGAATAACTTAGTGCAATAATTTCATTTCACCATTCTCATGGGATAACTATTCTAGAATATATAAATCAAAATAGGAACTACTGTTCCAAGTTCATTCTAATTTTTACACAACTAAACAAAATAGTAATTCCTATTTTGAAGTTATTTCAAGTACTACTCCTAGAACCAAAGAGGGGCTAAAGGTTTTTGAATTCTAAGAAGCAACTTATGCATAATTAGTACTTGTATTACATTCTTATTCCACAAGAATTATTCGTTTTGTTGTTTACTTCATGAAAACACATTGATACCAAGTTCAAAAGTATACTAAAGACACTAATTTTTGACACAATCTATGAACTAGACTTGATTTTACCTTTGAAGACATCCTTTAATCTTACTTTTTGCATTTTCTTTCATTTGGTCATGGTTAGAATCCATTGGGTTCACGACTTAAGAGGTGTTTAGTTCATTTTTTGTAAATTAGAGTTTTCTAAAACTCTCTAGGAAAGCTTTTAAATTAAGATTTTTGTAAGTAGATTCCTACCTATAACAATATTTTTTAATATTCTGGTTTTAACTCAGCTTCTTGTTACACAATAACTAATTAAAAGATGAAAATACCCTTTTCATTTTTTGGCGATGGTAGACGCCAACGACGACCAAAGTGACTTAATGGCAACTTTTGATTATCGACCACCACCAACTGAAGTTGGTCAACAGCCACTATCAGTCATTTGCTGGAGTTGGCTAGAGTTGACCATTGATTAGCACCAACCATTACCATCAGAGTTGGCTATCGACCATTGCCACTGAAGTTGGTTGTTAACCATTACTAATCAGAGTTGGTTGACGACAATTGTTGATGGTGGCCATGGCACAAAGACATGACTTGTAAATATCAATTGGTTTTTTGAAATAAAGTTATTTTATTGAGAACAATAAAGAAAAGATGCTCCAATCGTTTGCAAGAAGTGCACTTCCTGTAACTTTTGGGATTGGGTTGATTTTTTAATTTTTACACATGTTCCAATCACTAGTGTTTGGATAGAAGCTAGCAATTTAGATTATGTTTTGTTTGACTTCTAGGTCAAAAAAGATTCTCACTAAAATCTAAAGAATAAAAGTCCAACCAAGTACCCCATTACTTAGTCTTCTAGCTAACCTTTCAAAAACTCATGAGACACATGTTCATTGTTTCTCTTATATTTTGCTTAGGCTCCACGTGGATCCACTTTTATGGAAATTCTAAGTGCTAACTTCTGATAGCAACTCTAAAAGCTTAAAAGCAATTCCAAATAGGTAGACCTATCAATTTCTAACATGAATACAACACAACATAATCGTGTCTAGGTTTGGCTTTATCGTGTATCGTATACTTATCATATCTATCTGCTAGACACGATTATTAAACAAGTTGTTTCCATGTCCAAGATGAAAAACATAATCATGTATATAATGCATAAGTACCTGTTTAGTATTTGTCAAGTACATGTTATTATACTAATAAGTATTTCACCTTATTATACTAATAATTATTTAATCTTCTTATACTAGCCATGGTTATTGGCTTACTACTCAAGCATTTTAGCATTAGGGTTTAGCCATTTAGGATTAAAGTTGCTTGCGATTTGAACTATATGTGTTTGTCATGATTTTTCACTTTTGTGAAGCATTATTTGTATTTCCACATGTAGACATGTATTAAATGTGTAATGGTGTACTAAATGTGTAATTGTGTACATGTGTTAATTAAATCATTATTAGGTTAAAACGACATAATAAATCTAAACATGTACTTAGTAGGTCATATTGTATAAATACGAGAATAAACAATTCGTATTTAAGTTCAATATTAAGTACACGACAACTAAATGAACCCTGTTTGTGTTTGACATATATGTATAATATGCATGACACGACTGAATTAACAGGTCTAATTATAACTATGTTTGAGTTGAACCTTATTGTATATCATATACTTATCGTGTCTTGTATAAGCTAGACTCGATTATTAAATTGGTCATTCTCATGTTCAAAGTGAAAAACCTAATAAGTACATGATAGGTACAAGTTAGCTAATTGTGTATGTAGTATACGACTACTCATCTAATAAACGCCAAGTATACGTTATTATATTAGTAATTTGTTAACATTATTTTAATATATTTAATCTTGCTATACTAGTAATTATTTAATCTTACCATATTAATTGTGGTTATTGACTTATGATTATTTAACATTATTATACTAAGCATGTACATGTGTACTAAATATGTACAAAATGTGTAGACTTATCCAAAACACGTAATCATGTAATAAATGTGTAAACATATACTCATGTCGATTAAGTTATTATCATGTCAAAACAACATAGTAAATCTAAATGTATACTTAGCAGGTCATATCGTATATATACGATAATAAATAGTTTGTGTTTGGATTTAATATTAGATACATGATAATTAAATAGATCATATTTAGGTTTAACATATATATATAGTATACATGTTTTACACAACATGACTCAATCAACATGTCTGCAAACAGACAATACAAACGTAGATTGTATTGGAAGCCACCAACTTCTATAAGGCCATTAATGCATGGAAAGGTAGCATTTGTAGAAGTAGGTCCATAGCAACGTTTGGTAGATGCTGGGAATAAATAAGTTTTATCTCCATGGTCATATCCTTTTCAACTATTTATAAATTTTTGCCATTATTATTTAAGAAACTGCTACCACCATTGACAAGTTCCTTTCATCTAATTGCTTCCCCAAATCCTAACTGCTATTGCTGCTAGCATTGACAATAGTGGAGGTGGAGGTTGAGGGTGGCGATGGTGGTGGAGATGGAAGTTGAGGGCGACGATGGTGGACATTGTTGGATCAAGTGGCTTCTCTAGAGGGGAGGTGAATAGAGAATCTTTAATTTTAATTAACACTTATTCAATTTTAATTATGATCTAATTAAACAAGATAATATGATTTTCTACGACAAACAAGACAAACGACAGTTGGATGATATATATTTGAAAATTATACTAATCTCATGCAAAGAAGGGGATGAAAAAAATCGAAAACACAAATGATTTATAGTGGTTCTTCCAAAACCCTCAACCTAGTCCACTTTTCAAGAGTTCTCTTGAGATTTTTCCCGTATTCTTAAAAACAAACACTTACTTGTGTTGGTAGTCCTACCAACTCAAATCCCGCTCCTTCCACTTCTTGTACCTAGAGAAGCTAGAGCGTCTTTCCTTGTACTTTACAAATGATGAAGTATTCCCCT
>JAMKQA010026151.1:0-15287 GCA_024699735.1 Posidonia australis
TCGATTGTTTTAAATCTGCGTTGTCATCTTTATTATGTTTGGATATACATTTTTGTAAATGTCTAGATATATGACTTACACTCCCTCTCCTAGGACATGTGTATGTGGTAATACAATAATTACAGTAACACCTAGTTTGATATACAGGGTCTAATGTAACATGCTTCCAAACCTAAGAACTTTGTTTCCTAGGTTTTTTAGTGGCTGTGGACTGTGAAGTATGTGTTGAGGTAGACTGAGGCTGATCTGACTGCATACTAGAGATATAGACATGGCTACCAACATTACCAATATTTTTCATTTTAATATAAAAAATGAATATAAAATAATAAAACCTTAACCTACAAAAACCAAAATCCAAAAATAGAGGGATTAGAAGTAAAGAATTTAGAGGGATTAGAAGTAAAGAAAATTTGATGTTGCTGACTCAGCTACTGTCGCGTGGATACTGGAGTTTGGAGAGTAGAAGACCGGACGGAATCCAAAGCCAATTAGCGAAATCTTCACTTGAAAATTGAGAGAAATTTGTAGTAGAGAAAGTTATTGTTGAGAAGAGAAGAGAAGATTGAGTTGTGAAGAAAAATGAATGAGGTCGGAGGATATTTATAAGATAAAATTAATGATTTTTTATATTAAAATAAAAAACACAAATGACCGTTGCTATCTTTTTTTTTCCAACCGTTGGCAACGACTTGGATCAATGCAACGGTCCTTTGGACGGTTGCACTTTTATTATTTTTTAAACGTTTTTTCAAAATGGGCCGTGCTGCGGGCTGAGCAGCCTGGCCCTGCTGTTGTTTTTTTAAACCTTTTTTTAAAACGGGCCGGGCTGTTCAGCCTGGCCCTGCTGTTTTATTTTAAAAAAAAAATTTTTTTTTTTTACTATTGGTGGGCCGGCCCGGCCCAGTGCGGCCCTTGGTGTTTTGGTTGGCCAAAATGGACCTATTTCATGGACCTTGGCGGGCCTAACCTTTAAGTCCGACACGGCCCAAGGCCCACGACGGGCCTGACCCGGTCTGATCCTTGTTTTGTTTTTTCGAACCTAGACTGGACCGAACCTAGACTGGACCGGACGGTTCAGGACTGATCCGATCCGATTTCCATGTCTAATCCTACTCCCACACACGTCCCATGTCCTAACAAACCTTTTCCCACCCTTCCATCTTACGCTTTCATCTGCAGAACCTAATCAGAAATCACAGACGATCCGGATCATCCATCGAAAAGAGGTAACGTCCAGGACTACTACACCGTGGGTCCCACGAGCCACGCACTAGCCAGGCCAAGCACGCCTGGAGAAACCACGTGATGATGCCTAGCGGCGGTGATTGCGTTGCGCAAGGCAGCGCGCGACCTTTGTCCGCCTTCCATCCGGAGCAGAGAGAAGATGAAGAAGCAGCAGCAGCAGCAGCACCACCACCACCACCATCACCGCTCTGTGACCGGCGATAGCCAGTTTAACGTCGGACGTTTCCCGCAGTTACAGTCTATCCGACGTGGACCCGCAGTTAAAAGTTGGTTGCGGGCAGGGAGCAAGGTAACGGGGCTGGGGATCTTCCTCCGCACGTGACAGACCGACACCGATGCCGATTACGTTACGGTTACAGGGCATGGGCACCAGAGCAGGGGTTTAAGTCTAACCATGGTTTAACCTTATTAACCCAAACTGGTTTAGCAAGTGAGAGGGAATGTTCTATAAAATGGCGGTTTCAATGCACTTTTTTTGGACTCCACCTTATACACTCCAGCCTTCCTACTCCCCGCCCCTCTCTCTCTCTCTCTCTGCCATTCCAATTCCACATTTTTGGCTCCCCCCACTCCCATTTTCTACACCCATTGTCCCGGAGAGGAGAGGAGGAGGAGATCTGAGAGTGGAGGTGCGGCAATGACGGGGTCTTCTATGAGGTGGCTGCCGCTGCTCGGGCTCGTGTTGCTGGTTACTTTGGGCGGAGGCATTGGGTGGATTCGCAGAGGTGTCATTTCCGATTTCTCGAGGTACTGTAGTACCTGTAGTTCTTGCCTCTGTTCTACTTTCTCCCACGGGTTTCCTTCTTGGCGTTTTGTTTTTGGTCTTCCCCGTTTTTTTTTTCCCTTCGTCTGGATTTGCTGGAAGGAGTAGATCTAGTTGGAGAGAACAGATTTGTGGATATTTTGTTTTTCGACCTTGCTCTGCGGAATTAAGGGAGCTGTTGAAATGTGAGTTTTTTGTAGTAGAAAAAAAAGCACTTACGGTTCGAGAGAAGATTGTTCACTCTGATGCCAGCATCATTATCCTGTAATGTACCGTAATTTGGGATTTTTTCTCCTTCTTCTTTAGTTCCCCTGTTTCCAACACTGGATTTTATCTGTAAAGAGTGGGATTTGTAGACCGGAGAAATTCATGCTAGTTTCGTGATTTTTGTGTGGGAAGAACAACGAGAATTCTCTCTGCAAATCCTCCCTCTCCGTTTTTGTCATGTAAAGAATCTAAAAGCAATATTTCCCTTTTTTTTTTCTCTTTAGCAAAAGCTACATCTCCACTGTTTTCCTCGTTCCCACAACATTGAATGCAAGGTTTAATGCTCCGCTCTGTCGATGCACTGCAGGAACGAAAGGAATGGGAGGAGTTTGAGAGATCTGCCATCCAACGAGACCTTTTCCATCATTGAGAGGTCAGTATTCAGTGTCACTGCTACTACTACTAAGATCCAATCTCACAGAGCAGGCAGCAGTGTTCTAGTACTCGAGCAGATTCTTCTCAAGTAGTAGAAGATTGCTTCTTTTCTCTTTAGTTTTTTTAATTCTTTTCTGTCCTTCATGTATCTGGACCGTGGGATCTGGATTTGCATGGCGATTAAAGCAGATTACGATACTTCCGACGCCGCAAATCAATCTCAAACGTCCAGCTTCTCGCCCTTGGAATCCACACCACACCGTCTGAAACCGTTATGTGCCGTTTAGGGTTAGGTTTGTTCCCGTCCCGCTCCCTTTGTTTGGCGAGGAATCCATGAAAATCCCCAGATCCACAGGTGTCCCTTTCCGTTTGTTAAAGTTGACGTCGCAAAAGGATAATCTCGTCATTTTCCCGGGGAAAAGAAATGTGGTCAATCTGGCAAAAGGGTGTGGCGTGGGTCAGTTTTTAGCGATTTACGAGTCCAATCACCCTCATCTCCGTCACTCTTCCCGCTACCTTTTTTTCGTTTCCTTGATATATATTTTTTCTATTTATGTATGTATTTTCCTCGTGAAGGCAAGTGCCTTGAGATGTCCCCTCTTCCTCGGATACTGGCAAGTTTCTCATTTTCCAAGACGAGAGATGCAGCTTTTCACGTCATTAATAGAATCTGTTACGTAAAATCGACATGTTCCTGGACACGTGAACGAATTGTCTCACGCTTATTCGAAACAGGTCGACGGCACAGGGACCGACCAGATCGGCTCTTTTCCTGTCCGTTGGATTCACCATATGTCTCAAGCCAATTCGAAACAGGTCGACGGCGGAGGGACCGACCATATCGACTCTTCTGCTGTCGAGTGGGATTCACCATATGCATCTTGCAATGAGTTCCACAACACAATGAGGAGTCAGTCTGGTCGATCCCTTGTGTGGTCTGACTCTTTTTTTTTTTTTTTTGGCTCAGTCTCATATCTATCCTTTTCTGTGTTAAGATGGTAGGTTTTTTGGTGGCCATTTTGGTGAATTACGCATTTATGAGTGTTGTACTTTGGATCTCACATTTACCAGGTCCGAAGATGAAGTGGTCGGTGCTGTGGACGATCCGGAGCTGGTTGCCTCCATGGTGCATATGTAAGTCCAGCAATTGAATAAAATTATTTCAGATCTGTGCATTATTAGATTTTTTTTTTATATTTTATGCTAGACTATGAATAAGTGGTTGACACAGAACGAATCTCGTCAAAATTTTCTTAGGACATCGATCAGAAATTTACTTTATGCTTCAGTTGTCACACCGAAAGCAGTATGTTTAATCAGGGACATTTCTGGTTGACCTGTTCTACGTCCTGTTGCACATGTGTCATCTGCGACATTTTGTGTTCAATTGGTTTCTTCAGTTACATTAATTGGTGACAATGATAGTTGAGGGATTGAGAATTAGGCAGCATTTGGCAAGGAAAAATTCCTTGCTTCTTGTGATTCTGCTCCTTAATGGAGTTGATTATCCTTTTCTTCAGCTGCATTAATTGGTGACAATGATGGTTGAGGGAAATTGTGATTTAGTAGTGTTTGGTAAGGAAAATTTCCTTATTTCTTGTGATTCGGCTCCTTAATGGAGTTGATTCGCCTTACCAAACACTTAATAGAGGATCTGTTTCATGGAAGAATCAATTTGAAGTAGGAAAAAGAAATGAATTGGAGAATTCAGCAAAAGAAAGCAAGAAATTGTCTCTTTCCTAGAGAATCTCAATATTTTATTATTAAAATTACTATGTTGTCCTCCATAAGTTGAATTATTTACAACAAAATGACATTACTGTTCATGATATTGTCATCATTCATGATACTCTACTGGACTCCTTTTCTCCTCCATCATCATTTTTCTTCTTACAAAACCTCTCCACCACTCTAGCCTTCAGACCGTCGAACGTGTTTGGTCTCTGTTGTTGCCTCTAAGTTCGTAGATGTGTGATGGCAAAAAACTCTGGTTGACTTGTACTATGAGTGGTTCTCCCTCCTTTCCCCTTTTCGTGATGGCTATTGCCTTTCGTTCCCTTCTTTGTTGTAGCCCTCTTTGTTGCAGCCTCCACACTATGATTGATCAATTTGTGCACCAACACTAGCTTTTCGTGGAGTGGTTCTTCTTCTTCTTTGAAAGTAACACGCCAGAAAAGGACTTCAAACAAGGCTTTTGAACAAAGCTTTTGAACAAGGATTTTGAGTGAGGAGAGGGTAAAATGGGTCATTGATGGGTGGAGCGTCGAAACAGAATTAGAGTTCCCAAACAAACTCATGGACATTTCAAAGAATCCTAGCAACAGTGAAAGAAGAGTTGGAGTCGGAGAGAAGGTGATTCTCTTAAGAATTTGGATCAGAATCTCCATTGCCAAATGGATCCTTAGACAGTTATAAACTGATAAAAGGGAATTTTTCGTAATATCCTTAGAAACATAATGAATAGTTGGTATATCCTTTTAAAATAACTAATTATTTATATACCTTCATAAAAATCAACGTTATTGTAACAATTCTAGTTGTCGCCAACCTTAATTTCATATACAAAGAATAATTTAAGAAGACAAAAACAAAAGGAAAGACTTGTAATTATGAAACATGATTAATTCTAGTCAAGATCCTAAGATGTGTGACTACGTGGGTCTAATATATGCATTAGACGATCATTTCGCTACGTTGCACTTTAAAGAAAACACAACAAAGAATGAGTGATTACTAAAAGGTCATCCAACACTCATCTATAAAAAGAATCCAAAAATAAAATAGATAACTCAAAAATCTATGCAAAACAACTGAAAAACTGACAAAATGTGTTGACAATACGTGCGAGTGATACATGCTTACAAAATGCGCATGCCCTTCAAACTACTAACAGTGTTGAAAACCAAATAGAAATTGATGTCTACAAATTCCAAACGAACCAGTTTCTAACAATTAAAATTGAAAGTTTAAAAGAAAATCAAAACATATCCACAAAATTTAGAGCTACCTTAATATTAAAGCGTAAAGAAATCTTTAATAACTTAATCACAAAATTCATAATCAAGACAAAGATAAATTACTAAAAACCACCAATTTATCAATAAAACCTGTCATGTTATCGGATGCTAATCAACCAACTCTCGCCTACAGGTAACTGCTAAAGTACACTACGTTGTCATGCGTGATACCTTACAAGGAGCTCCTTCGTCCTTGATCTTTAGGAATTATCATTTATTGATAGGATGTTACTAAAAATGAGGTATGTGCATATCTCACCTTGGCCAACTAAGGCAGAGTACGTTTCTCTTGACATCCTATGAACCTGGACTATTCAGAGGTTTCTAAAAAAAAATCACAGACTTCAATCTCAAACTTGTCTCAAACTTGTGTCCAATTGCCCAGTGATGCCACCATACCTCCTGGTTTTGCCAACACATTCCTTCTATCTTTTGATACCAAAGTAAATAAATGGAAAAGAACTCATTTAAATTTTATTTCAACATCAATAAAAAATCCTTTTTAAATATTAAAGAATTTCTTTACTGGCTGAACTAGAAAACCTCAATACAACTTAAAACTCATCAAAACCTTAATGCCTAAAATAGCTTATTAAAAATTTCAAGAACCTCAACATTCTTCCAAAATGCATGGGTTACGCGTGTTTGACACCTAGAATCCTTTGTTTCTAGTAGAATGCTTACATGGTGCCACAAAAATCTATAAAACTCATAAAACCCACCACAAACATACTTGATGCATAAATCCATTATCCAATTACATTATCCTATCATGGCATATCAATGAAAGGGAATAAAAAATCCTAATTAAGGCGAGTACATTAGGTTGGGAATGATAAACCCAACACAAACTCCAAATTGAGCTCGTTAGAGTCTCCAGACAAACACTTTGACCACCCCAGCTAATCCTCATTGAGCTCGGCAACACCTAAGGCACAACTACTAAAAATGAAGCTATGCCTAAGGATACACAGAGTACTAAGCCCAAAATCAAAACTGACTCATCTTAAAACCTAGAAACCCAACATCAGGTCACGACCACTGGAGCCATTTGAGTTCGTTGGCAAACACCTGTAGCCTCACACAACTCCTAGTCTTCTTCTTGAACTCCGGTACAACTTCAATGAGGTGAAGAATTGATGTTAGGTTTGCGACAAGAAAAGTTGCAAGAAGAATCCAAAGTGCAACCCAACGGCTTACCATAGTACACCATCGCTTGGATCCATTGGAGGCTGTACAAATACCAAAGGAAGATGTCCTCGGAGGATTGGAAGTGGTTACAACACCACCGACGATACTTTCAAAGTCCTTAGTGCCCCCTTGCTTGCAGATCACCCCTTTTTCTTCTCTACCACACCTTCACTCATTCACTCACTCACTCACACACACACTCTCTCTCGTTCTCTGAACTTAAGCAATGGTGATGAATTCAACATTGAGTGGGTTGACCTATATAGCCCTCCTTTCATGTGGCTACGAGTGCAGGTGGCTCGACGTCCCCATGCAACTGTGCCATGAAAAGCACTCCTGCCAGCACATGTAAGGAGCTTTAAACCCACGTGTATCTGAACACAAAGTAGTCAAACATTATCACTTGGAGGTCCAATGCAAAGACAAATAAAGATCAAATAAAACCAAATATAGAATTATCCAATTGATCATCAAGGTTGTGTGATTACGAAACCCATAAACTTCCAAAGATAAGCACTATAATAAATCATGAATATAAGCACTAGCACAAGCTTTATTATTCAAAAGATTCTCGATTCAATTGCAATTCAATTCTTTGCATATATCATTGGAGTACTCTAAGGTCAATAAATCAACCTTGAAATTTGTTAAACACATTGATCTTGAGGTGACCAAACCATGCATACACACACACAACCCACATGTGCCAAAGATATGCGTAAACTTTAGAATAAAGAAGGAAAAATTCAATATGTTACAGTTATGCTTACGTACTCTTTTATTAGTCTATTGTTAACACAAAATCATTAATTTAGAATTAACTTCTAACCCAACACATGAAAAACAAAAATACACCTACCTATTTAATTTTAAATTAACCCTCATATCATGCTTTTTTTTAGAGTTTCTTTTATTTCTTCTCTTCTAGCGATAACCTAGTGGGTCTTTGCTACCATTTCTGATGACAACACGATCATCCAAGAAGAAACATTGGAATTCGTATTTCTAGAGGATATATAATCAACAAAGGCAAAATAGTCATTTTAATGACAAAAAACGGAACTAAAATACTCTTTCCAACGTTTGTGTCCACCCCTAGCAGCGTATAATGTAGAAGAACCATCTCCATTACCTCTAAGATCGAACGAAGGAGGTTACCAAGAAAGAATAATAAAATATCTATCCAACACTGGAGGAACATTATAAAATATCTATCCGTCTGGAGTAATCATAAGGGAATTATGTAAGAGGGTATATAAATAATTAACTATTTTAAAGAGAATTATGAGCTATTCATTATGTTTTCGAGGGTATTCAAGCAAAAATCCCTTGATAAACTTATAGATGGTAGATGGTCTGTTGTTAATCATGATTATACTAGACTTCCAATTTTTACAAAAGCTTCTGGTGATAAGTAAATCACAACATTTTCTTTTTAATAGGCAATTTTTATTTATTAAAATGAAAGAGTACCTATGTAAGGAAACAGATTCCAATCAACATGAAAGGAATCAAATGACTCATCTATCACCCCTCCTAAAGGTTATCATGAAAAAACTCTTCTTCAAAAATTATGTCCTTTTCTTCATAGTAACTGGAGAAGGCCAAGATAACGTGGCCTTTACAATCCCGAGCCACTCCACCCCTAGCAGCGTATAATGTAGAAGAACCATCTCCATTACCTCTAAGATCGAACGAAGGAGGTTACCAAGAAAGAATAATAAAATATCTATCCAACACTGGAGGAACATTATAAAATATCTATCCGTCTGGAGTAAATCCGGAATATAACCTCTATAAGAGTAGAAAAATTTCCCCAACAGCATAATATTACATTCCGAGATGATAGAAGAACCATCTGCCGTGGGTCTCTTTTGATATTGCAAAAATGCCTATTACATCTTTCCTTCCATATATTCCAACAGGTAAAAAAACACAACAATCGTTTAAGGTTTTTTTCACACCTGAGGCCTAATGTACATGAGCCACTTTGTTCCAGTGAAAGAAGTAAATGGCTTTCATTTATACAGTTAATTTTCTTCGTTTTCTGCTGGTTTTATTGATTGATGTTAGTTAAAACTAAAAAGTGAACCACCATCATCACTTCTCCTTGGTTGACATTCGTTGCATCTTGGCTTTAATTCCTCACATGTTGTACTGGCCTCACCCATTAAATTCTCCCAGGTTTTATGTCCACCTCCTAACGAACCCGGAATTATAAACATTGATTGGTTAACGTTAATGCTAATTTTGTTAAGCAAGTTTCGTTACACTTGTTTGTGCAGGGCAATCCAAAATAGCACAGCTCGTCGCAATTTGGGCTTTCTGTCATGTGGAACGGGCAACCCCATCGATGACTGCTGGAGGTGTGACCCCAATTGGCAGAAAAACCGCAAGAGGCTTGCAGACTGTGGAATTGGATTCGGACGCAATGCCATCGGTGGGCGTAATGGGCAATTTTACGTGGTGACAGATCCTGGTGACTATGATGCCGTCAATCCCCGACCAGGTACACTCAGGCACGCTGTCGTCCAGGATAAGCCTCTCTGGATTGTGTTCAAGAGGGATATGGTCATCACCCTGAAGCAGGAGCTTATCATGAATAGCTTCAAAACCATTGATGGCCGAGGTGTCAATGTTCACATTGCTAATGGTGCGTGCCTCACCATGCAATACGTGACCAACATCATTGTCCATGGAATCCACATTCATGACTGCAAGCCCACCGGCAACGCCATGGTCCGGAGCTCGCCTTCGCACTATGGATGGAGGACAATTGCAGATGGTGATGGCGTCTCAATTTTTGGGGCCAGCCATATCTGGGTAGACCACTGCTCCCTCTCCAATTGTGCTGATGGTCTCATCGATGCCATTATTGGCTCTACTGCAATCACAATCTCTAACAATTATTTCACTCACCATAATGAGGTAATGGATCTCAGATGCTATGTTTCAATTCTTTGAAATGAAAATGTACAGGTTTCGCTAAGCAACTGGGTCAAAAGAACGACACTTATAACCGTTTGGCGCTGGTGCAGGTGATGCTGCTGGGTCACAGTGATTCTTACGCAAGGGACAAGGTTATGCAGGTGACCATTGCTTTCAACCATTTCGGTGAAGGTCTTATCCAGAGAATGCCGAGGTACGTAATTACTTCATGTTTCCATATTAAATTGTCCTAATATTAATATATTTCTTGAAGATTAAACCTCAATATATAAATAGGTGTAGACATGGTTACTTCCATGTGGTTAACAATGACTACACACACTGGGAGATGTATGCAATTGGTGGGAGTGCCAGCCCCACCATCAACAGCCAGGGCAATAGATACCTTGCTCCAGCGAACCGATTTGCCAAGGAGGTATAAAATATACTCTGATTCTGATTTTCCATTTTCTACATAAATGTTATTCTCCTGTCCATATCCTTGAATAATTGAATTAATTAAAGCCTTCTTTGCCCACTCTACCAGGTGACCAAAAGAGTACGAACAGCCGCCGGCGTGTGGAAGCATTGGCACTGGAGATCAGAAGGCGATCTCATGTTGAACGGTGCCTACTTCACCCCATCAGGTTCAGGTGCTTCTTCCAGCTATTCTAGGGCCTCCAGCCTTGGTGCCAAGTCTTCATCCATGGTGGCCTCCATTACTTCTGGGTCAGGGGTCCTACCTTGTCGCAGGGGTCACCGGTGTGTTTAGGAACATGGATGATGGCAATACCAGAGATAGAGTGAAAGCCAATGCATTCTTTCTCTTAACCTTTTGACAGTGTCATACATTTTTTTATGTCCACAGTCAAATCATGCCATTCACCCGTTGCTCCATTTCTCAACCTCCGGCTCCGCTTCCAGCTGTAGCTCGTTGTGGGGCGGGTGCGGAAGCGTTGCTCATTTGTGTGCCTTATCCTTCTTTTTCCCCTCTTTCTTTCGTTTTTTATTTTCTTGTTCTTTTCCGGGCCTCCGTTTGTGTCTCGACAGTCCACATATGGCTTCAAAACCACAAATATCAGCTTAGGATTCAGTGTCATGTGCAATTGTTACCCTCCATTTCGTGGATATATATCAATTGGGTTTGCAAATTCTGTTGTAATATGTTATGAAAACAAGAGAAGGAAAGAATTATGCAGATGAGATCGAACTCTCTCTATTTATACTATTGAAGTAGAATCTATTGCATCCAACATTTTGTTACAACTCACTTCAATTGACAAATGGCCAGAGAACACCTATTATTTCGTTACAACTAATTTCAAAAATATTCTAACAACCTTGACATATATAGTTAATGATAATTATGATTAACTTCCGTCAAACTCATGAGTGTTTACACACATGAAGTTTGTCTCTCAATTTTATAATAGAGGACTTTGAGAAATTTTTTGTCAAAACATCAACCGGTTGTTCTTTAGTAGAGATAAATAACATATGTTGATCCTTCTTTGTAACTTTTTCACAAATAGAATGGCAATCAATCTCAACATTCTCATTGGTGAGTGAAATATTGGATTAACATCGAGATAAAAACTGTTCTTTAGTAGAGATAAATGACATATGTAGATCCTTCTTTGTTACTTTTTTACAAATAGAATGGCAATTAATCTCAACATTTTCATCTGAGTGTGAAATATTAGATTAACATTGAGATAAAAACGACACTAATATTATCACAAAACAATCTCAAAGTGGAGGACAAAAACAACCTTAATTTAGAACATAAGAAGTGTACCCATGTAACCTCTGTAACTACATTAGCCACAACATGAAACTTAAATTCACTGGATGACTTAGCCACCATATTTTGCCTTTTAGAATACTAGGAAATTTGATTAAAATCAAAATAGATCACATAACCAGTTGTTGATTTCCTATTGTGACTGTGCCCCCGTGCTCGAGGAGGTAAGGAGGCCACAGCCATGTCGAGATGGCTAGAGCGCGAGATGGAACGAGAACAGAAGGGAAATGGAGTCGCCACCTGGTCTTTTAAGGGAAAGACGAGGAAAATCGCAAACAATTCACTAAAACTGAATGAATGAGACGCAAACGTGAAGGCCAGGTGTCTACTAACCAGAGGATGGGTAAAGAATCCTATTACGCACGGGGAAGGTGTTAGGCACCCCCGTATGTCCGAGAAATTCGGTCTTTCTAGTCTAATTCGCTTGCTTGAGGCTGAATGAGTGTTTGTTACGCCTAGATTGTGTTCTAATCATGTGGATGTGAGTGCCAAGACAATACTGGATGGATGTGAGAGACGATGTGCAAAAATTACGGAGAAATCCACATGAATCGACAAAATTGTGAAAATCAAAAGGGGAAAAAATGACCCGTGATGGGGTTAAATGTCGGCCCTCATGCCTGTTACTGTACGCTCTCGGGCGATGAGGGAAATTGCGAAAATCGAGAAATTCTCGGAAAGTGTCTCGCAAATCAGCGGAAATTAGGATAAATCTGAGAAAATCAAAAGGGAAAAATAATCCTCATTCTGGGACCATGTCGGCATTGACAAGCCTTTTACTATACGCCCTCGGGCGTTGGAAAACCAAAACAAGTCAAAACCACGGAAAATCGGGGAAAATTCGGAGAACGGGGAGTAAACCAAGTCAGAATCAAGTTAGGAAAACACACGCAAAGTCGAGAAGAAAAGACGAGAAAATCTGTGCAAAAAGATATGAAAAGTCATGCAAATTGCAAGTGTGAATGCAAATGTGAGAAGTCTAGGGGGTTTTGTGCAAAAAGCCCAAATTCCGAGTAAAGCTGAAGTTCTGAAGCCCAAGTCGTCAAAAATATATAGGAAAACACATTTTATGCAAGAATGAAGAATTCTGAGGTCAAATGTGCATCCCTAGTTAAAATGAAGTTTTCTAGGGGTTAGAATGCAATTCTACCACTAAAATATGCATTTAAATCAATTCTGCATAAAATTAGGATAAAAATGCAAGAAAAATGATTCAGAAAAGATCCAGGAAGTTTCAGGGATAAAATTGTCATTTTACCCCTGAAAACAAGCAATCAGAGTAAAATCAATGAGGTACAGGGGCTAAACTGCAAATTACCGAGCAGAATAAAGCATCCAGACGAATTTCAGTAAAGACAGAGGGTTAAAGTGTAATTTACCTTGAGAAAACATGCTTGAGAAAACTTTTAAAAACAAGTTCAGGGGTTTAAATGCTATTAAACCATAAAAATAAACATTATGGAATGTTTCTACAAAGTCCAGGGGTTTAAATGCAAATAAACCAAAGAAATGAACATTCTGGAAAGTTTCTGGAAAGTCCAAGGGTTTAAATGCAAATAAACCAAAAAAAACATGCATTCTAGAACATTTAAAAGAATACAAGGGTTTCAATGCAATTTCTATAGAAAGAATGAACTTCAGAAAGAATTTGAGAAACCTCAGGGGCCTCTATGCAATTTGTCTAAAGTAAAAACCATTTTAAAAGAACTGGAGGACCTTTATTAAAGTTTTAAACTTAGAAAACATTATTTTAAATGTTTAGGGTTCAGATTGCAAATGTCATAGAGAAAACTTGTTTTAAAAACATTCAGGGGCTAAATGTAACTTTTCAGGACTTAAATCATTTAAGTTAAATGTGATAAAAACATGCATTAATATGATAGGAATTAAAAAATGAACTCTTCAAGGGGCCAAATGCAAAATTCACAGGCAAAATAAACAAATAAAAATTATTTTAAAACTTAAGTGACTAAAATGAAAATGTTTGGACCAAAATGTAATAAAAAAGGACTGAAATGTAATATTTTAGGATCTAAATGTAAAAACAAAAAACTTAACAGAATGGGCCATAAAAGGCCCATTCGAAGATCACCAGAGGTCGCTGGCGCTCTGCCGCCGACGATCCTCTCTGGCGACCTCCTGAGGGGTCTCTAGAGAGTGGCGGCGGCTACGGAGGCCCGGGGAAGCATCGAGGAGGCGCGGCAGACCTCCTCGAGCGGCGGGATGCGACTGGGGAGGCCCGAGGCCTTCCCCCACCTCGAGCTCCGGCATGCGACGGTCGTTGCTGGAGAAGACGACGGCGGAGGGGGCAGGCGGCAGTTCCGTGGCTTGGACGTCGCAGCGAGCACCAGAGGACCTCCGGGGGAGCACGGCGAAGGCTCCGGAGGTACCAGGAGGCTTCCTCCCCGTCTCTGTGTCGTCAACGATGGCCGTGATGGGTCGTCGAGACCTCATGGCCATTCGCACTGCGGGATGACGACTCTCCAGAGTTCGTGAGAGCTCGACGTTCGCCTGGGAAGCGCGCGGGGGTGGCATCGACACTTGGGGAGGCTACGGAGACTCCACAGCGCAGCAGCGTCGATCATCGACGCGGAGCGACGGTGACGGCACCCTCGTGCTCAAGATGCTGGACAATCCCCCTTCCGAGCGAGGGGGACCCCAGGAAGATACAGAGGAGGATGGAGGGGAGAGCCAAGGGGCTTTCCTTGAATTACGTGGCCTAAGCCTCGCTGGTGGTGGGAAACCCACCACCGGAGGAAAGGAGGACGACGACGGGGAGGCCTACACCAGCTAATCCAGCCTAAAAGGCTAGGAAGAGTCTACTGGACCTAAGGCATACATTAAGGAATGAAAGAATGGGGAAGAATAGTACCTGATTGGTGGATTGGTTGTCCTCCGGCGAAGCTCGACGGCGGTGTTCCTCTGGGCTGATACTCTGGTGACGTTTCTGAGGGTCTCCGGGGTTGCGAGTGAGCTTGGAGGAAGGCTCTGAAGGTGGGGAATTGATGGGTTTCTCTGGATCAGGGTGTGGAGGTCGTTTTCTCCTCTGGTCTCCGACGATCTCTCCATTCTCTCCTTTTTTGCCGTCCTTCCCTCTCTCCAGGTGGTTTCTCAAGCTTTTAAGAGAGGTGGAAGGTGCGATTGGGGGTGGTGGATCATGGCTGGCAGTTGGTGTTACGTGGGAAGGAGAATGGGTGCAGTTGGCTACGGAGAGGATCATCGTCGGAATTATTTTTTCAACAACTAAGTTGTTAATTGAAAAAAACATTAATGGGTGTATTGGGCTGTGAATCGGCCTGGCAGTTGGGCTTTTATTTTATTTTATTTTGTTTTAGGTTTGATTTTGGTTTTAAGTTTTTTAGGGTTTTGATTTTTTGGTTTTAGATTTTAATTTTTGGTTTTAGGTCTTTAATTAAGTTTATGATTTTGATTTTATGATTTTAATTTAGGTTTTAATTACTTGATTTTAGATTAAAATTTTTAGGATTATTGTTTCTCTTTTAGGGTTTTTGTGTTTTAAGGTTTAAGGATTTTAAAGTTTTATTTAGCTTGCGTTTTTTTGTGGTTTTAATTAAATTCTTTGATTTTATGATTCAAGGTTTAATTAATTGGCTTTAGATTTGGATTTTATTTATTTTAAGGGTTTTTTAGGGTTTTGGATTTTAATTAGAGTTTTTTTAGTTTAATTAGGGTT
>JAMKQA010026153.1:0-14627 GCA_024699735.1 Posidonia australis
TTGCATAAGTAGTTAAGCTTGATTATATCTGTTAAATAATCTCCTTGTATGTTATTTACATTAATCTCTAAAAAGTAGTCAAAGTAATTAAAAAGTGTTAATTCTCTATTCACCCCCCCTCTAGAGGAGCATTTCGATCCTACATTAATGACCCGTCCTGCTAGGATTACAGTAGTCACCTGCAGATAGGTCTACACTATCAAATATAAAGCAAATGGCAATGTGGACAGATACAAAGCAAGACTGCTGACCAAAGATTTTACTCAAAGTTATGAAATAAACTATGAAGAGACCTTCTCTCCTGTCGTTCGTCTCAACCCCATCAGAGTGCTCCTATCACTAGCTGTGAGCTGCTCATGTGAGGTCTATCAGTTAGATATTAAAAATACTTTTCTATATGAAGGTCTGTTTTGATAAAGCAACCTCTAGAATATGTTGCTCAGGGAGAGGATCGTGTGCGCAGACTCAAGAAGGCGATTTATAGTCTTAAGCAAAGTCCCAGAACGTAATTTGAAAAGTTCAGCCAAGTAGTTCTTGCTAGAGGATTTCAGAGATATGCAGGAGACAGGCCTTTTGAGATGCAGACCAGAGAACACTCTCATTGAGTAGACTGGTGTTCTGGGACAGTAATTCTGAGTTGTTAGAGGATCCAACATGGTACAGGAGATTGATAGGGAAACTCATTTATCTAACTGTGACTACACCTGATATTTCATATACTGTCAGTCTTCTGAGTCAGTTTATGCATGAACATAGGAAAATACATTGGACAAAAACATTTCGTATTTTGTCATATGTGAAAGGTGCTCTAGGAAAAGACTTAGTCTATAAAAAAAATGACCACAACAGAATTGTAGCTTACTCAGACTTAGGATATGTAGGAGATAAAAGGGACAGAAAATCCACACTTAGCTTATGTAAGAAGCAACTTGGTCACTTGACACAGTAAAAAGCAAAATGTAGTATCTAAATCTAGTACAGAGGCAGAGTACCGATCTATGACTCAGACTGCATGTGAGATGATGTGAGTGGGATCCCTGTTAAAGCAGCTTGCTTTTGAGGTTGAGATTCCTATGTCCATACGATGCGACAATCAAGCTACTATCTTCATTGTAAACAACCCCACCTTTCATGAGTGTACTAAGCATATTGATGTTGACTGCCATTTTGTAAAGGACATGCTCATACAAGGAATTATCTTCATTCCTTATACACAGTCCTTTGAGCAGTTGACAGATATATTCACAAAGAGACTTAATGTTGGATTATTTAAGTCTTTATGTAGCAAACTGGGCATGATTGACATGTATACTCCAACTTGAGGAGTGTTAGAGTTATTTTATATGTATGTTATTGTTTCATGGGTAAACAAGTTATTAGATATCTATTTGTCTAGGGTATTTAATCTCCTTATTTATATGTGTTAGAATAAGTGGGGATATATTTTATAGTTAAACGAGTTATTGGATATCCATATATCCATGGAGTGTCTAATACCTATATATATGTAATCCTCACAAATCAATAGAGAACTTTTTGATTTTCTCTCATAACATGGTATCACAGCACAGGGAGAAACCACAAAAAAAAACCCTAACCACCTGCCACCGTCGTACTCGCCGCCTCCGCCGCCGCTGGTCACCGTCGACCACCTGACCTGTGTCGGACGTGCCCTCCTGCCCTCCCGTTGCCTCTAAACCTCACGCCTGCGTGGCCCAAGGCCTCCTCCACCGTCGGTAGGCCCGTACGTGGCCTGCAGTCCACTGCCGGCCACTTTGCCGCCATCGCCAACCGTACGACGTCATCAGCGCATGCTGTGTCACCGATGAAGTCTGGTTGTCTCTCCCGTCCACTTGTTAGGGCAGTCCAATCCTTCCTAACCATGTTTTAGGCCATTCTCCAGTCTTCAGTTGGTGTTGTGTGTAGATACATCACATCCACACACCGTGGTGAGCAATTGGTCTACTTTATTTGTCGTTTTCAAACCATCTATTTGTGATTTGCTACTGAAAATCAGTGAGGATGTCATCCCGTGATTCGTTTGTTAAAAACATGAGTGGTACCTCTGAGAAACTCTTTGACCCTAACTATCATCTGTGGTCCCAGAGTTTTGAGACATTTGTTTTGACACACAGAAAATTGAAATACCTTACAAATCCTCCTCCAGATATCAAATCTGACATTTGTGAAGATTGGTTGGCCGATGATGCGATGATTATTACTTGGATGGCTAATAGTATAGAGCCTTCTGTTGCCCGTGGTGTCATATCATTGTGGCCAACAAAGAAGATTTGGGATACTCTTCGACTCACCTATGGCCATGAAAAGAATATTTTCAGAGTTTGTGAGATTTATAAGTAGCTTTTCACTCTACGACAGGGAGACAGATTTGATCCAGATCGCTTCACTGTTCTTCGAGCCTTACTGGAGGAGTTGGATATTCATCAGCCTCTGAGAATTGATATCACCTGCTTACCTCAGTACCCTGAAGAATTAGCGGTTGCTGTGTTTCTCTCTGCCCTGAATCTAGATCTCAGTTCACAGATTCGGGGACAGGTATTGACTGTTGATGTACTACCAGATCTTCATACCACGTTCAGCCAGGCCATGCGAGTGTCTATTGCTACTTCTCATACAGTATCAGAGCCTTCTGCCATGACGACCACCCGTGGACGTGGACGTGGTGGTGCACGAGAAGGACGTGGTCGTGGCGATACCGGAGGACGGCCACGTTGTACACACTGTGGACGGTTGGGTCACTGAGTTGAGCGATGCTGGGCTATTATTGGTCATCCTCAGACGACTAATATGACTACAGAGGCCCCCATATCTGTTGCTACTACTGAGCCACCGACATTCACTGTATCACAGACTGATTACGAGCGACTTCAGCAGCTAAAGGTCACTAACTCTACTGCCACAGGCACACATGCCAGCACTTCAGGTACTAGTGCCCTATTTACCTCGAGAGACTCCTCCTGGATCATTGATTCCGATGCCTCCTCCCATATGTCAGGTACTCATAGTTTGTTTACACAATTATCTCAGTTATCTGATATTCGGACTGTCGCGATTGCTGATGGCCGAACTTACCCAGTTTCTGGTGAGGAGGTGATCCACGCCTCTTCACAATTACCACTAGAGAATGTCCTTTTTGTCTCTAATTTCCCTGTAAATTTATTGTCCATTAGTACTATTACAAAACAGCTCAAATGTAGTGTGACGTTTTTCCCTTTCAGGATTTGCAGACGGAGAGGAGGATTGGTTTAGGCCGTGATCGAGGAAATGGAGTGTACTTGCTAGTTCATAATGAGATTCCTCAAGGCTTGCTTTCTACAGCATCTACTGTTGAGTCTTCTTCCTTATGGCACAATAGACTGGGACATCTGTCTCATCAGAAACTCCAACAAGCCTTACCGTGGCAGTTCGTGTCTCGTTTTGATTGTACGTCGTGTCAGTTAGGTAAGTACAGCATTCGAGTTGGTTCATTGTGATGTGTAGGGTCCATATAGAGTCCAGTCTGTGTCGGATCATAGGTACTATATTATTTTTTTTGTTGATTTTTCTTGAGTGTCCTGGGTATATTTGTTGAAAGATCAAAATCATATTCATGTACTCAAAAGATTTCTTAATGAAATAAAGAATCATTTTGATGTGACTCCCAAGTTTTTGAGAACTGACAATACACTTGAGTTCATGCATTCTAACGTCACTTCTATGTGTGCTTCACTGGGTATCATCCATTAAACATCTTGTCCTCATACCTCACAGCAAAATGGAGTTGCAGAACGTAAGCATAGGCATATTCTAGATGTCACTCGTACACTTATGATGCATATGCAGGTTCCAAAACATCTTTGAGCTAATGCTGTGCTTACAGCCACCTATCTAATCAACAGGATGCCTGCTACCCCACTTGGTAGGGAGGTTCCACTTCATCGTTTACAACCAGACTTCACCTTATTTAGTCTAACACCGAGGGTGTTTGGGTGTATGACCTTTGTTCAGAACCTTTCCCCTAGATTAGACAAACTGTCTCCACGTGCAATAAAGTGTGTTTTTTTCGATTATTCGCAAACTCAAAGGGATTATCGGTGTTTTCATCCTCCCACTCATCGGTATTATGTTTCTGCAGATGTTACTTTCTTTGAATCTGAACCATATTACAGTGTTCCTCCACCATCCAGTGTGTTTGTCTCTGTTCCCTCCGTTGTCGAGTTACAACATGCTGATCCTCTGTCTACATCGACCGTCCCTCCACCAACTTCTTCATCCTTGGTATATCGTTGACGGCAACATCCTCCAAAACCTCCTCACGACGGACCACCCTCCTCTGCAGATGCAAATCCACCCATCAGTTCCTCAGACATGCCTATAGCCCTTCGAAAAGATACTCGTTCATGTACAGTTCATCCTATTTCTCATTTTGTATCTTATAATACTCTCCACCCTCGTTTCCATAGCTTTGCCTTGTCCCTCCATTCTCAGACCATTCCCAGGAATTACGAGGAGGCACTTTCTCTTCCACATTGGAAGACTACTATGGATGAGGAGATTACGGCACTTACTAGTCATGGCACATGGAAGTTAGTGGCCCGCACTGCTGGGGCTACAGTGGTCACCTGCAAGTGAGTGTATACTATTAAATACAAAGTAGATGGCAACATTGACAGATACAAGGCTAAACTGATTGTTCGGAGTTTTACTCAGACATATGACATTGATTACGAGAAAACTTTTTCACCGATTGCTCGTCTCAATTCTATTTGGATGTTGTTGTCTCTTGCATTGAATAATTCCTGGAATATATGCTAGCTTGACATCAAGAATGCCTTCCTCTATGACGATCTGACTGAGACAGTCTTGATAGAGCAGCCTCCGGGGTATGTTGCTCAAGGGGAGGATTGTGTATGCAGATTACAGAAGGCTATCTATGGGCTAAAGCAAAGTCCCAGGACATGGTTTGAGAAATTTAGCCAAGTGGTACTTGATGGTGGCTTTCAAAGGTGTGTAGTTGACCACTCAGTGTTTTATAGGCACACAGGTCGTTAATGTGTGATACTGGCTGTATATGTGGATGATATTCTAGTGACTGGGAGTGATACAGAAAGAATTATAGAGGTAAAGGCTCATCTTCATAGACACTTTGTGGCCAAAGACATGGGAAAACCTCGCTATTTTCTAGAGATCGAGTTTACATATGAACACGGTAGGATGGCTCTATCACAGAGGAAGTATGTATTAGATCTCTTAAAGGAGACAGACCTTCTGGGATGTAAATCAGAAAACACCCCTATCGAGCAGTCACTATCTTTCTAGGATAGCAGCTCAGAGCTACTGGAGGATCCTGGTCAATACCGTAGACTGATTGGCAAACTCATTTACTTGACGATGACGCGACCTGATATTTCTTATGTAGTCAGTCTTCTGAGCCAGTTTATGCATGAGCCTACGAGAGTACACCGGACAGGTGCTCTTCGGATCTTATCTTACGTGAAAGGGGCGCTAGAAAAAGGTCTGGCAGGAAAAATAATCACACCAGAGTTGAGACCTACTCAGATTCAAGATATGCAGGTGATAAAGGTGATAAAAAATCAACATTCGATTTTTATACGTATGTGGGAGACAATTTGGTCACCTGGCGAAGTAAGAAACAAAATGTGGTGTCCAGGTCTAGTACAAAGGTGGAGTACAAATCTATAGCTCAGACTGCGTGTGAGATGATGTAGGTGAAGTCACTGCTTGAGCAGCTTAGGTGTGATGTTGAGGTACCTATGTTTATGAGGTGTGATAATCAAACTGCGATCTTTATCGCAAACAATCCTATATTTCATGAAAGAAAAAGCACATCGAGGTTGACTGCCACTTTGTAAGAGATCTGGTTATGAATGGAGTTATATCTACTTCATATACGCATTCTTCAGAGCAACTAGCAGATATATTCACCAAAGGTCGTGTAGTGGATGTGTTTGAGTCTCTATGTGACAAACTGGGCATAGTTAATATGTATGCTCCAGCTTGAGGGGGAATGTTAGAATAAGTGGGGATATATTTTATAGTTAAACAGGTTATTGGATATCCATATATCCATGTGGTGTCTAATACCTATATATATGTAATCCTCACAAATCAATAGAGAACTTTTTGATTCTCTCGTAACAATGTGTGACCATGCCGGTGGAACCCTTGCATGACCCTCCTTTATCGAGTGCGTGGAAGCACATGAGACACGATATGGTCACGACGAAGATGCTGAGTCCGGAGGAAAAGACTTAGACCTAGAAACACTAAGGGAAGATAAAAGGATAAGGAAAGGAATCGTCATCTAGTTTTTTAATGGAAAGACGAGGAAAACCAAGAAACACAAGAAAATTGAGAAGCAAATAAGATGCAGAATATATGTGTGTGCTCCATGCATAATGGACAATACACAAATGAATGCGGGCCAGAGAAAGGATAAGGATTCTGGTTACGCATGGGGAAGGAGTTTAGCACCCTCATGCGTTCGAAAAAACTCGATCTTTCTAGGTTTCCCTATTGTTAATGGTCTATGGATGTATGCTTGCTTATTCTATATGTTCATGTTAAATATGACTAAAAACATGCCAAATCAAAGTAAAGAAATGAAACAAAGGGAAAAGTTAATCCGATGGTCGAATGTAGGCATTGAGAACGCCTTTTTACTGTACGCCCGTGGACGATGAGGAAAAACGTAAAAATCGAGAAATTCTCGGAACACGTCTCACAAATCAGTGGAAATTAGGATAAATCCGAGAAAATCAAAAAGGGAAAAATAATCCTCATTTCGGGACAATATCGGCTTTGACATGCCTTTTAATGTACACCTTTGGACGATAGAAAGCCAAAACAAATCTAAAGGCGAAAATCAGGGAAAAATCTAGGAAGCAGCGAGAAAACCAAGCTTGAAACAAGCTAGAAAAGTGTACGCAAAGCAAGGAAGGAAAGACAAGAAAATTTGTGCGGAAAAATGTGAAAAGATATGCAAAATGCAAGTGAATGTAAATATGAAAATTCCAGGAGCTTTTGTGCAAAAATCCAAAACTCTGAAGAAAACTAAAGTTCTGAAGCCCAAATTATCAAAAATACATAAGAAAACACATTTTATGCAATTATGAAGAAATCTGATGTCAAATGTGCAAATATGTGTAATCCTAGTCGAAATGAAGTTTCCTAGGGGTTAAAATTTTACCACTAAAACATGCATTTAAAACAATTCAGTGGAAATTCAGGATAAAATATGCAAGAAAAATGATTCAGGAAAGTTCCAGAAAGTTTCAAGGGCAAAACAGTCATTTTACCCCAGAAAACAGGCATTCAGAGTAAAATCGATGAAGTACAGGGGCTAAACTACAAATTACCCAGCAGAATAAAGCACCTAGAAAAGTTTCTGAAGAAACTAAGGGCAAAAAATGTAATTCACAGAGAAATAAAGCACTCAGAAGAATTTCAGTAAAGACTAAGGGTTAAAATGCAATTTACCTAGAGAAAACATGCTTCAGAAAAGTTTTCAATAAAATCCAGAGGTTTTTATGCAAATAAACCAAAGAAATGTACATTTTGAATGATTTCAAAAGAAAACAGGGGCTTAAGTGCAATTTTCATAGAAAAATAAACATCCAGAAAACTTTCAAGAAAGCTTAGGGTCTTTTATGCAAAAATGTTGAATTAAAATGCATTAAAAGAAAACTTGAGGGGTTTTGCTAAAGTTTAATGTTTGGAAAACATTATTTTAAATGTTCAGGGGGGTAAATGCAATATTTTCAGTGAAAACTTTATTCAAATGATTTATGAAAAATAAATGAAAGACCTATTTGTAATAAAAGGACCTATGTGTAATACAAATGGATCTAAATGTAAGAAAAACAAAATTTCTGAACTTTATTAGAATAAAACGTTTTAATTTGTTTAAAAGGAAAAAAAAAAGACGGTCGCCAGCGACGGAACTCCACCGCCGACGACAGCCGAAGGGGGCAAACAGAGGCTTGCCCGTGGCCTGATCTAAAATCCAACACCACGGGAAGCAAAGAAAAAGAGAGAGGAGAGGATCCAACAGAGTGGATCGGGGATTAACCGGTGGGAACGGTCCTCCCACCTCCCTCGCCGTTGTGGAGCTCCGACGACGGCGTCAGGGAAGGAGGAGAGCTGGCAGGTAGCAGCGCGGCGATCCAGCTGTCGTGGAGGCATCGGGGAGCTTCCTCACTTCTCCTGGAGCAGAATGAAGGAGGATGGAGCGGAGGCGTGCTCCTACAGTCGTCGACGGCGTCCTCTCCGGTGAGCGACGTTCCTGCAACGACTAGGGGCTCGTGGCGTGGTTCCAAGCGGTCCGGCGTGCTCGTGGGAGGTTGCGGAGTGTTTCTGGAAGCCCAGAGGGGCTTGGAGCTGTGGGAGACGCACACAAGTAGTCAACACACATTAATATAACAACTCAAGAGAAGTACATGTAGTCATGTATAGTGGGAGTAATCTTACGATTTCAAAGGTACTCCAATTCCTCTCACAATTAGAGGCAGTGCAACATAGACTAAGGATGCGAATCACAATCTTCTTAAGTTAAGGAGTGAGTACTCCATAGGAATTCCGCCAATTCACTACATTTAAAAATAAAAAAAAAAGTTGTCATACTCATATATAAAGTTAAAAAGCAAGTCTAATACTCAAATATAAGAAAGTAGCAATTTCCAAAACGAGACATCACACTTACTTGGTTATAGTATGTCTATTGCATCTTGTGCCAATTCACTTCCAAATTTTCCTCATTTTTGTTTGTAGTCTTCTACCCCCAACATGATCTCCATTTGCTCTTTCTTGTCCTTTACCTTTACTTCAATGCAATCTTGGATGATTCATATACATTGGCAACTTTACTTTCAAGATCGTCTCTTTCTTCATAGTACACTATGGGATTTAAGATTGCTCCTACTTTGTATTAAGGATGACTGAAGTGCATCTTCAACCGCCTATCAAGAATCACCAATATAAGCTTGTATTCATTTGCTTTATTCTTGAAATTCCCTTTAATTGCAATTATAGTTTTTCCCATTGTTTGTGCATTGTAGTCCATAACCGACTTTTCAATGCTATCCACCAATCTCAACACTTGCATCATAAGTTGTGAAGCTCTAAGACAATCTTCCAAGATATCCCAAAATGACATGGAAACCTCTACTTTTGCCATAAATTTCCATTGTTCACCCTTGACCCAAGTAGAGTCATACCAAAATTCAAAAACAAAAATGCTTTTGAGGATAACCTTCATTTCATACAAGCTTTGTAGTGTGAGGAAACATGTTGCAAATCTTATCGCACTACATCTAACAAGTTCTTTCTAGTTAGAACTTTTAAGGAAGAAATCATAAAGATGAGTGTGGGAGCAAAATTCTTTATTTTTTTAATGTCCTCGAGGACAAGATCAATGCAATGAACTACACAAGGCATCCAAAACACATTAGGATACTTGTCTATCAACTTCTTGTAGGTAAAACCATAACTTGCCACATTATCCGTACACACTTACACCACATTTTCAACCCCAATAAGCTTCATGTGCTCCTCAATAAGTCCCATCAAATAATCATCGATCTTCTTTTTGCTTCAGGCTTCCACAAAGTTAAGATAGAATGTTCCTTCTGGACCATTCACCATGAAGTTAATCAAACTCCTTCCTCTTCGATTTGTCCATTCATTACTCATGAAAGTCACTGCATGTTTCCTCCAATGCACCTCGTATGATTTCCTCAATTCATACACATTTGCAAAGGTTTTTATCAACAAACGCTTCCTCACATGATGCAAAGAAGGTGGCAAGTATCCCTTTCCATAACGTCCAATAATCTCGCATAAGACTTCAACACAACATTGGTTAGCAAGATTGAAAGACAATCCACATTGGTAGATCACATTGGCAAATAACTCATCAACTATTTTCTTCATTAACACATTGCTTGAATTTATTTGCTCTTCTTTCCACAACAAATTTGACAAGAATCTCTCAATATAACACATCAAGTGGGCCTACTTTCTTCTCAATCAACTTCATAGTTGCACTACTTGAAGATGGTGTAGGTTTTTTGACTCATGGTGCATCGGCAAACTCACCATCATCATTGCTTCCTCCTTCTAAAAGAGCCTTCAATGAAACTTCAAGCTTTCTCTTTTTCCCTCAGTTTTTCCAATCCAACATCTCTTTTGAAATTACCTTTGTTGTTTTGGGACACTTTGTAACATCGCCAAAGCCTCCAATAAGATGCTCCTTTTGTCTATTGATGCCACCTTTTGATACATGAGCACAAAGCAAGCATTGGACAGTGTTCTTATCATTAATGACCAGCCAGCAACTATACTTCCAACTAGGATCATCGGATTTAGCTCATCTTGCTCAATCACATGCTAAATAGGATCAATAAAGGGATGAATAGTCCATCCTTCACCTTCATGTTGGCTTACTACTTCTTGGGGTTGTGTCACTAAGACTTCTTCTTGAGATTGTGGCATCTTATCATAAATTAATAACAAACAAGTAAACAACAATGATGTAAAAACTACAAAGTAATCTAAAAAATGATGTAAAATCTGAGAATGCATAAAATGATTACAAAAATCAGCAATTAAAATTGAGTAATATAACAATAACTGAAAATGTCATTTAATTCAGTTTAAGTGAAAAACAAATAAAAAATTAAAACATGAACAATACATATGGGAAAATGAAATCCAAGATAAAAAAGAAAAGAGAAGATGTGAAGAACATGCATAAAGCTTACCTCGTAAATAGGAAGAGAGGAGGAGATGTGAAGTCATCGGAAAACACATTGGAGAAGTCACCGGATTGGTAGGAAGAGGCCGCCGAAGTGATTGAAGGCCATTGGAGGAGAGGAATACACCAAAGAAGTCTCTCAACAGCAGCCGCCAGCTTTACAATGGGAAAGGGACTGTTTTCTTCAATCCAAACCCTTAAAAACACATAGATCCTTGCTGGATCCAATTCCAAATCCAGCAAGGATCTGCTTAAAAAATAAACTAGGTGTGTAAACACCCAACCCTTTGTTAATGCCTAGGCACCCGCCTTAATAAGTATGCATCAGACAATACACAGAAGACTATAAAAATTAACTTAAACTTGATTTCAAATTGAAACTTAAAGGTAAATAAAAACATACAATACCCCACATCTAGGACTACATAGGTATATACAATTAAATCTTTTCACAACTCAATGTCATTTGTGTGCAAAGTTTCTTTTATTTTTGCAAAAGATTGAGAATTAGTGCATAGTTTATTAACATTCTAAATATCATAATCTAAGTTGATGTGATTAAAATTCTAAAATAGGAGGGAATTTGCAAGTTAATGAGATATATTGGTCATGAAACATAGAATTTTTACTTTTTTGCCATCAACATAGATAAACTGGCATGTGACCAATGTCGGCTGACACGGCCAACATAGACCAACATGGCTCTCACATGGATTAATGCCCAAAATTCCACCAAATGTCATTTCAAGAAGATGGAATTCCAAAAAGAGAGCTTCACCAACATACGTCAACATAGAGGAAAGCCTGACATTCATCTAAATGTCATTTTGAGAGGATGGAATTCCAGCACATGTTGGCGAATTAATCGACATTCACGGCCTCAACCATATCAAAGAAGCATGCAAACAGTAGGCAAACATTTTCCATTATGGGACAAATGACAACCTTGTGATCAAGAATCAGACTAAAAGATGATCATGAAAAAAATTGCTCAAGAGAGGAAGTTCAACATAAATAGATGAATATCCTATTTTCTAGTTATTATGTTCACCAAATCAGAAGGAATAAAATACATGGAGGTAAAGCTAGTCATAAGAGCTAGACTATTTGATACCTCAGCTAAATGTTACCCGCTAACAAATTCTTAGACAAAGTAAAAACTAATAACAAATTAGTGGCAAAAGACTCGTTCATATCAATGAAGGAAAAGTGGCACATGTGTACCTAGATAGATGCCACCATGTGTGTATGAGATTATTTTTGTTTTTCTTTCTTAAAAATCAATTGAGTGTGAGCTCAAATTTACAATGGTGACTAACCTTGAGTCCATACCTCTCCACATTAATCCCCGCCACCTCGATCGCCACCGAGCTCAAATCGGTAGCCAAAACCCTCCCACCCTCCCCGAGAATCCTCCCGATCCCCACAGCAATGGCCCCACTACCAGTCCCCAGATCCGCCCACCACCCACTCCCATGCCGTCCGACTACCTCCTCGACAAGATCCACCAGCATCTCCGTCTCGGGCCTGGGAATCAACACCCCTTCTCTAACCACCAGCACCATATCCCTCCAGTGCTCGCACCCAACGATGTACTGCAGCGGCCTCCTCTCCTCAACCCTCTCCCTCCAGAGGCGGTAGAGCTCCTCCAAGTCCACCCTCATGGGCACAGCAGGCTCCTGGGGGTTGATGGTGGCATTGAAGAGGAACGACGTGCGAGGGTCGGAGGAGGTGGCGTCCTGGAGTAGCCATGTGAGTTCCCGGAGGAGGTGCGACGAGTCGTCGGAGGCGAGAGCGAGGGACTTGGCCCATCCGTGGAAGGTCTGAAGGTGGGTGGCGGTGGTACTGTGGACGAGGGGGCGGAGGAAGAGAGGTTGTGGTGGTGAAGCAGGCGGAGGCAAGAAAGAAGGGGAGGCAGAGAAGCGGATGGTGGCGGTGGTGGCGGCGGCACTGCTGCTGCAGCAGGCAGTACGGGCAAGGGAAGAAGGAAAGCAGCGCAACATCATCATCTTCAGATCATCTTCCCTACATCGATACATCTACATCCATTCCTTCGCACGATTACACGATTATTCGGTAGGTGCTTGGGGAAACTTTTGCAGTAGACACCCTTATTTTTTATTTTTTAAAAATTATATGATTAATTAATTTATTAGATAATCTACTGTACGTGAAAGTTTCGTCAATTAAATTTACTTAATTTTTAATTTAAAATTTAACAATTAGAATTTAACAAAACATGTTGGATTTTAAGATCTTTAGATTAAAGATTAATAATTTTTGATTTCAATGAAAATTTTACTATATAATTATAGATATCTAATAAATATATCTATAATTATTTTTTCTTTTATTTATTTATTAAAAAGAAGGTGCCTCCAACCACGTTGAATGTAGGAACTTACACTAAATTTGTCCCTTATATATAAAAAAAAGGGCTAATTTTCATATAAATAGAAAAGTAGGATTTAGTGAAAAGTAATATTAATATTTTAATAGTATAATTATTCAATTTAGAAGTAATTTTCTTTCTTAGATGAATAAATGTGTATAAAGACAAACTTTAGTTTAGTTGAAAAGTGAAATAAGTATCAAGATAAGTGTTGAAATAAGTGAAAAAACATTTAAATTATTACTAATCAACTTTATTATCAAAAATTCAAAATATATATTTAATTTGAAACATGTATGTGACGCCCTCAATTTCTCATAACTATTTAAAACAAATTAAATTGCAAAAAATTAAAAGCTAAACAACAATATCCACAACTAGAAACCTGTGTATGCAGCTACAAGACTCCATACTATGTGCACTATGCTAGAGTCACTTGGTCGCCTACACCTGTAATTCAAAACCACAAGAAAAAAGTTTGAGTAACAAAAGTCACCCAACACGCATCCTATGAAAACAACGAAAAACAAATCTATATTAATTTATTCTCTAAATTTATTTCGCAAATCTTTTCACTAAAACTACTAAGACTAACAAACCATGCCCAACAGGTCGAAATTACAGTGAACACGGCCCACATCTGTCAAAACAGCAAACTGGGCTCTACCAATCCTAAACCACAAACAAGGCCCTTATTGACTAAAACCACACACAGTAAGTCAGGAAGCCCAACACTGAGCAACTAACTCTAGCCACAAGCAGGTACTGAGGTACACTACATTGCTACGGTGTGCCACTATGTGGAGGAGCC
This sequence comes from Posidonia australis, assembly GCA_024699735.1. NCBI lineage: Eukaryota > Viridiplantae > Streptophyta > Magnoliopsida > Alismatales > Posidoniaceae > Posidonia > Posidonia australis. Next base: position 13,978 of record JAMKQA010026153.1, read on the forward strand.
AGCCATTGTTTCACGATTCCCCCTACATGGAGAATCAGTGTCCAGCCAACCCTTCCTAGAAAGGCAGTCTTGTCTCTGAGGAAGTTACCAGTTACGAGACGCGTGTCCCACTTGCACTGGTCACCACAAGGTCTGCTTCCTCACAGCGTTCTCCACACAGTGCCTAGGAAGAAACGTCATACCTCCATATTAGACAACACTCGAGCCTCAATGCTCACAGCGACAATAGGAGTATCATACCTCCTTATCATGTCATAAGATACCTCAAGCTGCGGACCACGACCCTAGCCTCAAAACGACAGTCAATGAATCTCACACCTCTAGGACCCAACGAATCTCTGCCTCAGGTATCTTGACCTAGACATGGAAAACAGGCCGGGCCGGGTCGGCCCGGCCCGCGAAACGTGCAGCCCGCCCGGGCTCAGGCCGGGCCGGCATCACGGATGTGTGGGCCCGGCACGGCCCATGGCCCGGCCGCAGGCCGGGCCAGCCCATTAGGCCCAAAAAAAATACTTTAAAATTTTTAAAAAAAATAATTTTTTATTAATTTTTTTTTTCAAATACAAAAAAAGTATTACATGTTTACATAAAAAATACAAAAGATATTTACAATATTTGTTTTACATTTATTTACATAAAGATTTATTCTA
>JAMKQA010026154.1:0-24044 GCA_024699735.1 Posidonia australis
CTTCTCAAGGTGGCAAATGGATCTCTATTTATAGGGATCTATGGATGGGGTAACCTATGAAAACGAAGGGCCTTGCAAACGAAAAGCCTCGAATATTCCTTGGCACATTCGTTTGCAAGGTAACAGCCCGGAAGACGGAAGGTCTGCAGCCGCAGCCTGGAAATGGCTGGGCACCAGCTTGGTGCGCCTATGATGTGTGCCTGGTTGGTGCGCCTACTTGGTGTGCTTATGAGGTGCACCCAGCCAGCTCACAGATTTTACTAATTGGGCTTTTAACTGGCTAATGGGTTTGGGGTTTGGTTGGTCATATCCCAAAGCAACATGTGGATACTCATCTCTGGGTCACCTCAAAATCGGGGTGTCTACAGATTGTGGTTGCCAAGCTTGAGATGGTGTAGGCTGAGCCTGGATCATTGTACCTAGTTGTTCGGGTCACCGAGCTCGTGATGGTGTAAGCTGAGCGTAGGTTATTGAACCTAGTTGTTCGGGTCACCGATAGTGTTGGCTGAGCCTGGGTCATTGTACCTAGTTGTTGACGTCACCGATGGGGCGTCAAATAAAGATATATCCCCGTGCATATATGAAAGAAATTGAGGCCAGTTGGTTGGGGCAGTGGCATCCCGCACGGAGAATTTCACCACAGCAATGCAGGGAGGTAGAGGAAATGATGTCCTCGCCTATTGCTTGTGTGCCTAGTGTGACCATGCCAGTGGAACCCTGCACGGCTCTCCTCTACTGGGTGCATGGAAGCACTCAAGGAGTCTCGATACGGTCACGGCGAAGATGGTGAATCCAGAGAAGAAGACTAGACTCGAAAACACCAAGGGAAGATAAGACAGGATAAGGAAAGGAGTCGCCACCTAGTCTTTTAATGGAAAGACAAGGAAAACCAAACACACAAGAGAACCAAGAAGCAAACATGATGTAGAAAACATGTGTGCTCCGTGCCTAATGGATATAATGCACAAATGAATGCAGACCAGAGAAAGGGTAAGAATTCTGGTTACGCATGGGGAAGGGGTTAGGCACCCCTATACGCCCGAGGAACATGGCTTTCTAGGTTTCCTACTTGCCAAATGGTCTAATGGATGTGTGCTTGCCTATTCTGGATGCTCATGCTAATGATGACTTGAAAACATGCCAAATCAAAGAGAAGAAATGAAATAAAGGGAAAAAGTTAATCCGAGGGACAAATGTAGGCATTGAGAATGCCGCTTTACTCTACGCCCTTGGGTGATGAGGAAAATCGTGAAAATCAAGAAATTCTCAGAAAGCATCTAGCAAATCAGCGAAAATTCGATGAAATCCGAGGAAATCAAATTGGGGAAAATAATCCACTTTCGAGACAATGTCGGCTTTGTTAAGCCTCTTACTGTACGCCCTCGGGCGATGGAAAGCCAAATCAAGTCAAAAGACAGGGAAATCAGAAAAAAATCCGAGAAACGATGAGAAAACTAAACCTAAAATGTGCTAAGAACGCGAGCGCAATGCAAGGAAGAAATCACAAGAAAACATGCAAGAAAAAGTGCAACAAAATGTGCAAAATACATGCAATAGTGGAAAAATGTGAATTCCAAGGGCCTTGGCGCGAAAAACCCAAATTCTGAACGAAAACTGAATTTCTAAAACTAAATCATCAAAAATACATAAAAAAACACATTTCATGTAGTTTTGAAGAAATCTAGGGTCAAATGCCTAGATCTGTGTATTTCTAGCCAAATTGAAGGTTCCTAGGGGTTAAAATGCAATTAAACCAGAGAAACATGCATTCAGAATAATTTCAGAAAAGTTCAGGGGCTAAAATGTAAATTAACCAGAGGAACATGCATTCAGGGCAATTTAGGAAAAGTACAGGGGTTAAAATGCAATTTAAACCACATCTGTGCAGATATTTGAATGCTTAGGTTTTACCTTGCAATTTTAACAGAGAAATATGCATTCAGAATGATTTTCATGAAAATCAGGGGTTTAAATGCAATTTGAATAGAGAAAAATGCATTCAGAATGATTTTTAATGAACTTAGGGGTTTTTGTCCAATTTTTTAAATCTAGAAAACTTTATTAGGGAAGCTCAGGGGGCACAATGCAATATTTTCAGTTAAAATTTTATTCAAACAATTTAAAGAAAAATGTGCAGGGACCTAATTGTAAGAGGAAGGACCAAAATGCAAGAATAGAAGGACCTAAATGCAATGAAACAAAAGTTACAGAAATTAACTCAAAGAAATTTTTTTTTTATTTTTTATTTAAAAGAAAAGAATCGACGGCCGCTGGCAACGGAGCTCCGCCATCGACGACCGCCAGGGATGCTCTTCCAAAGCATCCCAAAGCCTGATCAGATGGCACAGTGAGCAAGAAGAGAAGGAATGGAGAGATCCAACGGTTTGGATCGAAGGCTCGACGGTTTGAGGAGGGTGCCCAACTCCCTTGCTGTTGCGGCACTCCGTTGACAGCGCCAGAGAAGAAGGGGTTTATTGGAGGTCACAACGCAGCATCTCTGGGCTCTAGGAGGCACGGGAGAGTGGCGAGGTTCATTCCCTTTCCATCAGGGGGCCAAAATGGTGGATGATTGCGCAATGTGGGTTCCGTCGAACGTCGCTGTCGTCTCCTCTAGCGAGCGAGGCTGCGGGAGTGATCCAAGGCCTGAATCGCGATCCTCGAGCCTGAGGAACGTTGGTGGAGCGTCGGAGATCGTTCCTTGGGGGAGGAGTGGCGTTGCAAGGCTAGAGGCTCGCATCTAGTCGCCGTGAACTGTCGTCTTCTCCGGCGACGACAGCGTGGCGTGACTCTGGCGATCTTCTGGTGGAGGCTTTCGCAGCGGCTCGAGAGGGAATTTGAGGGGTGGAGAAGCAGGTGGGAGGCCAGGAGAGGAGGACCTAATGCTTTGGGACCAGGGTCATGCCTTGGACCAGCACCCCCACCTAAGTCGCCGGAAAACGGCGACGACGAGTCCTGGAAGATCGATTCCAGCCTGGGAGTCCTAGGAAGCTAAAATTGAAATGAAACAAGGCTAGTGGAGGGCATACCTTGTAATGCGCTCTACCTTTGTAGCTCGTCGGAAGAAGCTGAAAGCTCTGGCTCCTAGCCTCTGCGAACCTCCTCTCTCTTGCTCTTCTCTCCTCTTTCTCTCCCATTCTCTCCTCTTTCTCTGTTTCTCCCCCATTTTCTTTTTTACTCCTTTCCACTGTCGCTCCTTTTATAGGTGAACCCATAACAACATGTAACAGACCATGACAAGATCCAAACAACTAGCCCCACTCGTAACAAACCAGTGTTCCTCCTAACAAACTAACGCCCGTAACCAACTTGCTGTCCCCATTGCACCTCCATCTTGCCTGCCCCGTGCGCCGACCGTGATCGACAGCCGTCCGAGCTTGCGACGATGCATTTGGTGGCACTGGTTCGTGGAGGGCTCGAGCTTGTTTGTTGTTGGGCAACAATGAATGCAGCTGGAAGAGATGAGAATGGAGAAAGAATGGGTCGTGGCTGGATCATGGCTGAAGGAGTGGCTGGTTAATTTTGAAGAAGAGGAAGAAGAAATGGGTTGAAGACTGGTAGTCCAGAAAGACGAAAAGGGGAGGCCTTGAATCCATCTGTTCGGATGGGAACTCAAAGGCGAGAGGAGGTGCCTTGAATCTGTACGTCCGGATAGGAACTCGAAGGCGAGAGGAAGTGCCTTGAGTCTATCCGTCTGGATAGGAACTCGAAGTCTAGAAGAGGTGCCTTGAGTCCGTCCGTTCGGATAGGAACTCGAAGGCGAGAAGAGGTGCCTTGAGTCCATCCGTCCGGATAGGAACTCGAAGGTGAGAGGAGGTGCCTTGAGTCTGTCCATCTGGATAGGAACTCGAAGGCAAGAGGAGGTGCCATGAGTTTGTCCGTCCAGATAGGAACTCGAAGGAGAGAGTAGGTGCCTTGAGTTCGTCCGTCCGGATAGGAACTCGAAGGCGAGAGGAAGGTGCCTTGAGTCCGTCCACCGGATAAAAACTCAAAGGCGAGAGGAGATGCCTTGAGTCCGTTCGTCTGGATGGCAACTTGAAGGCGAGAAGAGGTGCCTTGAGTCCGTTCGTCCGGATAGAAACTCGAAGGCGAGAAGAGGTGCCTTGAGTTCATCCGTCCGGATAGGAACTCGAAGGCGAGAGGAGGTTCCTTGAGTCTGTCCGTCCGGATAGGAACTCAAAGGCGAGAGGAAGGTGCCTTCAATCCGTCCCTCTGGATAGGAACTCGAAGACGAGAGGAGGTGCCTTGAGTCCATCCGTCTGAATAGGAACTCGAAGGCGAGAGGAGGTGCCTTGAGTCCGTTCGTCTGGATAGGAATTCGAAGGCGAGAGGAGGTACCTTGAGCCCGTTCGTCCGGATAGGAACTTGAAGGCGAGAGGAGGTGCCTTGAGTCTGTCCATCCGGATAGGAACTCAAAGGCGAGGGAAAGGTGCCTTGAGTTCATCCGTCCGGATAGGAACTCGAAGGCGAGAGGAGGTGCCTTGAGTCCGTCCGTTCGGATAGGAACTCGAAGGGGAGAGGTGGTGCCTTGAGTCCATCGGTTCAGATAGGAACTCAAATGCGAGAGGAAGGTGCCTTGAGTCTGTCCGTCCAGATAGGAACTCGAAGGCGAGAGGAGATGCCTTGAGTCCGTCCGTCCAGATAGGAACTCAAAGGCGAGAGGAAGGTGCCTTGAGTCCGTCCGTCCAGATAGGAACTCGAAGGCGAGAGGAGATGCCTTGAGTCAGTACATCCAGATAGGAACTCGAAGGCGAGAGGGGGTGCCTTTAGTCCGTCCGTCCGGATTGGAACTCGAAGACGAGAGGAGGTGCCTTGAGTCCGTCTGTCCGGATAAAGGTGAGAGGAAGGTGCCATGAGTCTGTCCGTCCGGATAGGAGCTCAAAGGCGAGAGGAGATGCCTTGAGTCCGTCTGTCCGGATAGGAACTCGAAGGTGAGAGGAGGTGCCTTGATTCCGTCTGTCTATATATGAACTCGAAGGCGAGAGGAGGTGTCTTGAGTACATCCGTCCTTTTAGGAACTCGAAGGCGAGAGGATGTGTCTTGAGTTTGTCTTTCTAGATAGGAATTCGAAGGCGAGAGGAGGTGCCGCCCTATCTAGCACAGAAGTTGTGAAGACCTCATTCGTCCAGGTCGGGGCAATAAAACGAGATACTCGACTATTATCTAGGTGGTCCCCAGCACCAAGCCGACAGGCAGAAGAAAGTAGAATCCTGCACCAGTCATGCACATGCTGTCGCGATGAAGGTTTCTGTTCCGCATCAACCATAAGCAATCAAACAAGCTAGCCAGAAATGTTCTGATGAATTTTATTACCAGAGTCAATGGAGTGATTACATTTATTTAAGCTTGCAAAGAACCAGTAACATGTCATGGCTGTTATGAATCTACGTCATCGCTGGATCTCTTGGAACCTAAGGCTATGGCAAAGAGCGTACAGCTTAGGACAACACTGCAGATTGGCCAGGCCTCTTCGATTTTGGCTTCATACTCAGTTGTGCAACTCTTCCCCTCTATGACTGCAATATCCTTCGATCGTATGGAGCCACTAAGCAGGCGAGAGAGCTCCTTATTCATTGTATAAGAGCTTAGGGGTTATTCTTGGAACCATGCTTACATTTGCCCCTTAACAAAGGCATCTTGTTGGTAACTGAACTGCCGCATCACACAGACTGGGAGATATTCAACTCCACCAGTCTACCCTGGCAGGACGATAAGCTGCATGTCAACTATGTTGAAGAAGGCCTCAAAGTTATGCGTAGCAGAAGGAATAATGTGCCAGATGATTTCCTATTCTGTGAAGCTATCTAAACTCTCGTACTCCTTCTGAACTGAGGTGAGCATGCGTACATGGCCACTTTGACAGTAGGATTTGAAAGCTGATCGTTGTGGGCGTAAGACTACTACTCCCAGATGTGAAACCAACCATACTTGTACAAAAGCTCCACAACCATAAAATTGTCGGCAGCGACACAGTGATCGGTCCAGATCTTAGTATGTTTCTGCCAAGATGGCTGGGGAAAAATCAATTTGTCAGGTAACAACTGCCAAAGCGATCTCAACGACTTCAATGTTTACAACCATTCGACCATGGCTGAAAATCAATTCTCCTAGGAAGCGGACAACAAAGTCTTTCAACCAAAGCTCGTCACCTAGGGAGGCGTGCATTCCGGCTACTTTGTCAAAGTAGCCTAGCTACAGCATGGGAGAATGTCTGTCTGAACAGATGAGCTGACGACCATAATCACTGGTTGATAGACCAGTTAGCTCACTCAAGACCAAAGAATACCCATTGCGCCGCATAAACACGGTGGGTCCCAGGAACCTTTGTAGACCACATATTCTGTGGACCTATTCCAAGGTTGGGGTCAGTTCGATTCTCCCAAAGCAGAATACATGATGAGCTGGTTTCCAGAATCAGGCAGCAGCACACAGAAAGTATCGAGAAACTTCCACCTTTGCGATATTCAGAAGCTTTGAAGAGATTCCCCAAATCTGCAGCTTGTCGTGATCACTTTCAGTCAATTGCTTGATCCATGCTTGGAGAACGTCTGAGCAGTGTGTGGGCACCACCATCGTAGGGAAACCCATGATCCGTAGGGTGTTTCAGCTTTCCTCAGCTCAAGAATCCTCAGCAAGGGCAAACGATCTCCTGCAAGACATGCTTAAAACATTATTTTAGAAACAGATTTCAATTTTTCTTCGTTCAACAGCACTTAGCAAAATCAAAGTAGACAGATAAAAGATACAACGCAATGGTATTGTAAGAATTAGAGAAATTGGCATAAAGTTGTAAACTACAGTTGACTGAATAGAAAGTTGTTGAACAGACTAAATCTTGTGCACAACCCTAAGGGGAGGTCCTAGTTATCAACCAGTTTTGACCAGGTACCAAAGTAATGAGATATGACCATCAAACCCCAGGGATCGGGATTATTTGATGGCTACGCCTCCCGGCAAATTACCAGGATCTTTGACCTACAAACCTAGAAAGACCGAGCTGACTTGCCTTACTCTTTCCCCATGTGTAACAAGAATCCTTACCCTTTCTCTGGCCCGCATTGATTTGTGCATTACATCCATTAGGCACGGAGCATACATGTTTACGTCATCTTGTTTTCTTCATGGTTTTCTTTTGTGTTTGGTTTTCCTCGTCTTTCCATTAAAAGACTAGGTGGCGACTCTTTTCCTTATCCTTTCTTATCTTTCCTTGGTGTTTCCGAGTCTGGTCTTCTTCTCCAGATTCGCCATCTTTGCCATGACCGTATCGGGACTCCTCGTGTGCTTCCACGCACCGGTAAGGAGAGTCGTGTAGGGTTCCATCGGCATGGTCACAAGGAGAAAGTAAGGCATACTCAACATAAAAAATATGAAATCAGTTTGAATAAATGCACAAATGATAGATCCATAAAAACTAGCCTGGCTCAGTCCGTCCGAGCATTTGTCCAACCAAACCAGAAGACTTGCAGGCGGTATCGGCCTATGACCTAGAAACTAGCCTCAGACGATGGACTTTAATCACCAACTTCCAGCAATAGAGACCAATGCAACTTAATCCAGTAATCTAGAATCGAAGAGCATAAACCAGAGAAGGCAAAACGTGCAACAGGAAAAACTAGAAGCCGTTGAGGTCCTTCCCCATCCTCTGGACTATTCCACTAGCAACTATGCCCTGCTCCCGCCATCTACTAAGCATCCAAGATGGCTCGAGGACCAAAGGATGGATGGGAAGTATACTTTGGAAGCATTAGAGTAGATGGGGGATGCACGACCTCTTCCACCGTCCTCATAGGATTCGACCAACTGTGTCTGCCTCTAGTCCACCAATAACGATAGCCAAGAGTCCAAATGCAATGTCAAGACACTAAGTGGGATGATGGAGGAAAGAGATGTTGCACTGGAACCAGGGCCAAAGGCATCACACAAGTCATCGACTGTCTACTGGTCAAATGGAATGCATAGTATGGAAAACACAAAGCAATTCAAGGAGGAGGAAGCATTTGGATAAAGAAGAAAGACTAAGGAAGAAGGTGGTGCGAGTAATTTACTTGCCTTGCTCCAAAACAGTGAGTCCCAGCTCGATTAGGGCTGCTTCTCCAGCATTAGACCTTGGTTCGGCGAGCGACGGTTCGTATGACGGTCGTCGGGGTTTGGACGTGCAGGGGGATGGTGTGTAACGCCCCGAACCCGGGCACGTTGCCTAAATCATAGTATCATAAGCAAAAGTACACTAATTATAGTAAAATTAAATAACTGTAACTAAGGCTCACCTCCAGGAAAAAATGTGCGGCTAGAAGTAGTGACTCCGACACCGGAACTCGCTTGCACACGATCTGCACCTAAAAACTAAACAAGCATGCATGAGTGACATCTAAGTCACCCAATACGCGCCCAAACACAAAAACAATGAAATCCAGCAAAAAGCCAAAAACTCGACTTTTAACTTATAAAACTTAGTTTTCTTTTTCTTTTAAAATATCTGGAAATCATTTCCAAAACCATATTCTTTCTAAAAACTCATCTTTCATTTTATTGCTTGGGATTTCTTCCCAAGACCAAAACCACTTTCAAAACTCCTATCTCTGACTAGATCCAGCCTAAAACACAATGCCTCTTGGGCTCAAAACCAAAATCATAAATACTGGCTGGTAACTAGTTAAAACACAATTCTCATTTTATTCTAGGATTTAGAACTATTCATAAGTCCAATCCTAGATAAACCACATTCCTTTTATTTCTCAAAATCACATTCCTTCCTTATTCATTTCCACTTTTCTTTACTGATGTTACCTTGATCAGAGGTAACCAGGTGTAGACACTCCATTTTTGCAGGTCTACACGATGGAGTTGTGGTAGCTGGGCTTTTGATCACAAGTGAACTCAAACCCTGGTTTAGTCCCAAGGCCAGAAAATGCGAAACCCAACAACAAATGGTCTGAGTCGTGATCCAGGGCCATGCAGGCGCACCTGTTTGGCGCACCTCATTGGTGAATCTATTTGGCGCACCAGACAGGCACACCTTTTAGGCGCACCATGCAGCCACACTAGACATGCACAGAGCCCATGAAGCCCACTAAAGCCCATGAAGCCCACCAAAGCCCATGAAGGCCCATGAAGCCCACCAAAGCCCATGAAGGCCCATTAAGTCCACTAAAGCCCAAGTAATCCATCAAGGCCCATGAAGCCCACTTAGGCCCATGAACTAGCCATTTCTTCAACCCATTTCAACCAATTTCTTCAACCCATTTCTTCTTCTTCTTCTTCAAAATTAACCAGCCACTCCTTCAGCAATGATCCAGCCACAACCCATTCTTTCTCCATTCTCATCTCTTCCAGCCGCAATCCATTATTGCCCAGCAGCAGCCCAGCTCGAGCCCTCCACGAACTAGTGCCACCGGATGTATTGTCACGAGCTCGGACGGCCGTTGATCACTGTCGACGCACGGGTAGGCAAGATGAAGGTGCGTGGGGGACAACAAGTTGGTTACGGGCATTAGTTTGTTAGGAGGATCACTGGTTTTATTTACGAGTGGGGCTGGTTGTTAGGATCTTATCGTTGATTTGGCATGTTTTTCAGTAAGGCAAATCAACTCGGTCTTTCTAGGTTTCCTACTTGCTAAATGGTCTATTGGGTGTGTGCTTGCCTATTCTGAATGCATATGCTGAAGATGACTGAAAAACATGCCAAATCAAAGAGAAAGAAGAGAATAAAAGGGAAAAAGTAAATCCGAGGGACAAATGTAGGCATTGAGAATGCCGATTTACTGTACACCCGTGGGCGATGAGGAAAATCATGAAAATCGAGAAACTCTCGGAAAGCATCACGTAAATCAGCAGAAACTCGAAGAAATCCGAGAAAATCAAATTGGGGAAAATAATCATCATTCGGGACAATGTCAGCATTGTTAAGGCTGTTAATGTACGCCTTCAGGCGATGAAAAGCCAAATAAAATCAATGATCGCGAAAGTCAGAAGAAACCCGACAAATGACAAGAAAATCAAGCTTGAAAAGAGTTAGAAATGAGTGCACGATGCAAGGAAGAAAATACGAGAAAATACGCATGAAAAAGTGCAACAAAATGTGCAAAATGCATGTGAGAGCGTAAAAATGTGAATTCTAGGGGCTTTTGTGCAAAAAACCCAAATTCGGAATGCAAACTGAAATTCTGAAACTAAATCATCAAAAATACATAGGAAAAACACATTTCATGTAATTTTGAAGAAGTCTGGGGTCAAATGTGCAAAACCGTGCATTTTTGGTCAAATTGAAGATTCGTAGGGTTCAATATGCAATTTTGCCATCAAAAAACACGTATTTAATGCAATTCTATGGAAATTCAGGGTAAAATATGCAAGAAAAAGAATCCATGTTTGAAAACAGAATGTATCAGGGGCTGACATGTAAATTTACCTTAGAAAACATGCTTTCAGTGTGAAATCAATAAAATTCAGGGGTTAAAATGCAAATTAAGTCACATTTGACCAAATATTTAAATTCCCAGGCTCTAATTTGCAATTTTGACGGAGAAATATGCTTTCAGAAGAATTTTAATGAAGCTTAGGGGTTTAAATGCAATTTAATCGGAGAAATATGCATTCAGAGTTATTTTAATGAAGCTCAGGGTTTTAAATGCAATTTTTTAGAATACGTGAGTGAATATTTAAATATTCAGGGTTTAATTTGCAATTTTAACAGAGAAATATGCATTCCAAACTATTTCAACAAAGCTCAGGGTTTTTTATGCAATAATGCTGGACTTTAATGCATGAAAACTAACTCAGAGAGTCTTTGTCAAACTTTTAAGTCTAGAAAACATTATTAAGAAAGCTCAAGGGGCACATTGCAATATTTTTAAATCAAACTTTATTCAAACGATTTAAAAAAAATGCGAGGACCTAATAGCAAGAAAAAGGACCTACATGTAGAAAATAAGGACCTAAATGTAAGAAAACAAAAAGTTCAGAAATTATTTAAACGGAAACTTATTTTTCATTTAAAAAAAAAAAAAAGAATCGACGACCGCCGGAGGGGCTCTTAGAGGCTATCCCATGGCCTGATCTAAGATCAGACCTCACAGGGAGCAAGAAGAAGAGGGGAAAGAGAGATCCAATGGTTTGGATTGAGGATTCAACTACTGGAGTAGGCCTCCCACCTCCCTCGCCGTCGGGACAGCTCCAGTGAAGGCGTTAGAGAAGAAGGAGGTGCTGGAGGGCTGCGACGCATGATCCAGGGCTCCAGGAGGCTTGGGAATGATGTGTGGAGCCTTCCTCTTCCATCAGGGACCGAAATGGAGGAAGATCACGCGATGTTGGGTTCCGCCTGCCGTCACCATCGTCTTCTCCTGTGAGCATGGTTGCGGGAGTGATTCAGGGCACGAGGCTCGACTCTGAAGGCTCCGGTGTGTTAGGGGCATGCCGTGGAATGTTTTTGGTGGCTTGGAGAGGCATGGTAGAGCTGGAGGCGCGCATTCAGTCACTATGAATAGTCTTCTTCCCGGGCGACGGTGAGACGTCGCGATTCCGGCGAGCTTCTGGTGGAGACTTAGGGAGGCAGCGAAACGACGCATAGAGGGTCAGAAGAGTATAGGGGAGACCAGGGGAGGATGATCCAAAGCTTTGGGACTCGAATCAACCAGCAGATTCACGCCCCCACCTAGGCCACCTGAGAATTACTCCAGCGAGGCCTGAGAGCTTGATTCCCACCAGAGGAGACCTCTGGCTCTAATGGAATCAATCAAGGGAGATAGAGGCAGACCTAGGAGAGCATTTTGGAAGGAAATGGAGGTGCATGGAGGGCGTACCTGGTCCGCTAGTGGAGTTGATCATTGGAGCTCGCTGAAGATGACTGGAAACTTCGATTCCTCACCTCCATGAGTTTCCCCTCTCTTCCTAGAACTCTCTGGTTGCTTTGGTTGGGAGGAAAAGGCTTGAGGAGCTCTCCTCTCGAAATTTTCCAAAATCCCCTTTTCACTTGCAAATAGGGCTATTTATAGGCTTCCAAATGGCTTGGTTAGTTGTTATGGTTAGAGTGGAAGGTGGTTAAGAAGAGGTGGGAAGTGGTTAAGGTGGTTGGAGTGAAGTGGGAAATGGTTAATGTGGTTAAGAAGAGGTGGGAAGTGGTTAAGGTGGTTGGAGTGAAGTGGGAAGTGGTTAATGTTGTAGGTGTTTGACTTATGGTTTAGGGTTTGACTTATGGTTTAAGGTTTGACTTATGATTTAGGGTTTGACTTAGGGTTTGACCTAGGTTTAGGGTTTTGAATTTAATTTAGGTCTTAACCTAGGGTTTAAAGTTTGGATTAAAGCTTAACCTAGGTTTTAGGTTTTATTTAGGGTTTTGTGGTTTTGTTTAGTTTTTTTAGAGTTTTTCTAGGGTTTTATGCTTTCATTTTGTTTTTTAGGGTTTTTCTAGGGTTTTAGGGTTTTGTTTTGTATTTTAGGGTTTTTCTTGGGTTTTATGATTTTGGTTTGTATTTTAGGGTTTTTCTATGGTTTTTAGGACTTTTTATGGTTTTGTTTGGTTTTTTAGAGTTTTCTTTGGTTTTTTAGAATCCTGTTAGGGTTTGGTCCATTTGCAAGCATATTGGGGTGTCTACAGCTGCTCCTCCCTGAGCGAGGTCTGAGGACGAATGGAACAGAGACCGATGCTCAGGGTTGACAGAGACAACCCACCCCTTCTTACTTGGAAGAGAGATCAGGAGGAGGAGATCATTGCTCGGAGTTGACGAAGATGCCCTGTCCAAAGCTACAAGAAAGAGTTAGTTAATGGCAACCAGCTATCAGTCGGTGAATGCACCATAAGTCTTGTCCTGTCCCTGAACACCACAGTCGAAGCCGACATCACAGTAGACAATATCAATGACAAATTTCGACAAGTTGACAACCAATTAGTTCCTAAAAGACATGACTAGTTATCACACTTGTCGAGAAAAACGCCGGACAAGACTCACGGTGCTTGCCGATCGAAGAGTGACAGGTCATGGAAGTCATCAGGGTAGTTCAGGCTACCAAACCAAAAGGAGGGAAGGAACAAGGTGAGTGGGGAATCCATTGGGCATCACAAGTGTTGCCTGGGTCGTTCGGGATACTAGCCCAAGAATGACTTGACACAAGATCCAAAGAAAACACCTGGTAAAAGAAGACAAAGTAGAAAAGCGAATCACCCAAACATCATTCGAGAAGCAGGCGGTGATGGTTCATAAAAAAGACAAACAAACACATTATCCGAGAAGCAGGCAGTGATGGTTCGGAAACCAGGAAAACGAACACGCCAACTGAGAAGCAGTCAGTGACAGTCCAAAGGGAGGACAACCAAACACATCATCCGAGAAGCTGGGGCTGATGGTTCAGAAATCTGGAAAGTGAACACGCCAGCTGAGAGGCAGTCGGTGACGGTTCAAAGGGACAACAACCGAGAAGCAGTCAGTGACCGTCCAAAGGGAGGACAACCAAACACATAATCTGAGAAGCTGGCGGTGATGGTTCGGAAATCCAAAAAGCGAACATGCCAACCGAGAGGCAATCGGTGATGGTCTAGAGGGAGGACAACCTAACACATCATCCGAGAAGCATGCGGTGACGGTTCGGAAATCCAAAAAGCGAATGTGCCAATCGAGAGGCAGTCGGTGACGGTCCAAAAGGAGGGCAACCAAACACATCATCCGAGAAGCAGGTGGTGATGGTTAAAAAAACAAAACAGCGACACGCCAACCGAGAGGTAGTTGGTGACCGTTCAAAGGGAGGACAGCCAAACACATCATCCGAGAAGCAGTCAGTGATGGTTTGGAAATCCAAAAAGCGAACACGCCAACCGAGAGGCAGTCGGTGATGGTCCAGAGGGAGGGCTACCGAACACATCATCCAAGAAGTAGTCGGAGATGATTCAAAAATCCAAAAAGCGAACACGCCAATCGAGAAGCAGTCGGTGATAGTTCGGAGGGAGGACAACCGAACACATCATTCGAGAAGTAGTCGGTGATGGTTCGGAAATCCAAAAAGTGAACACGCCAATCAAGAGGCAGTCGGTGACGGTCCAGAGGGAGGAAAACCGAACACATCATCCTTAAAGCAAGTGGTGATGGTTCGGAAATCTGAAAAGCGAACACGCCAACCGAGAGGTAGTCGGTGACGGTTCAGGGAGGACAACCGAACACATCATCCAAGAAGCAGTCGGTTATGGTTCGGAAATCTGAAAAAAACGAACACGCCAACCGAGAGGTAGTCGGTGACGGTTCAGAGGGAGGACAACCGAACACATCATCCGAGAAGTAGGCGGTGATGGTTCGGAAATCTGGAAAGCAAACACGCCAACCGAGTGGTAGTCGATGACGGTCCAAAAGGAGGACAACTAAACACATCATCCGAGAAGCAGGCGGTGATGGTTCCAAATCAAGTAAGCCAACACGCCAACAGAGATGCAGTCGGTAGTGGTTTAGAGGGAGGACAACCGAACAAATCATCCAAGAAGCAGTTGGTGATGGTTCGGAAATCCGAAAAGCAAACACACCAACTGAGAGGCAGTTAGTGATGGTTCAAAGGGAGGACAATCGAACACATCATCTGAGAAGCAAGCGGTGATGGTTCGGAAATCCAAATAGCGAACATGCCAACTGAGAGGTAGTCGGTGATGGTTCGGAGGGAGGACAATCGAACACATCATCTGAAAAGCAGTCGGTGATGGTTCTAAAATCCGAAAAAAACAAACACGCCAACCGAGAGGCAGTTGGTGACGATTCCGCGGGAGGACAACTGAACACATCATCCGATAAGCAAGGAGTGATGGTTCGGAAATTCAAAAAGAGAACAACCAACAGAGAGATAGTCGGTGACGGTCTGGAAGGAGGACAACCGAACACATCATTCGAGAAGCATGCAGTGATGGTTCGGAAATCCAAAAAGTGAACACACCAACCGAGAGGCAGTCGGTGACGGTCTAGAGGAGGACAATCGAACACATCATCTGAAAAGTAGGCGGTGATGGTTCAGAAATCCGAAAAGCGAACACGCCAACCAAGAGGCAGTCAGTGATGGTTCAGAGGGAGGACAACCAAACACATCACCCGAGAAGTAATCGGTGATGGTTCAGAAATCCGAAAAGTAGACTCGCCAATCGAGAGGCAGTCAGTGACGGTCTAGAGGGAGGACAACTTAACACATCATCCGAGAAGCAATCGGTGATGGTTCGGAAATTCGAAAAAGCGAACATGCCAACCGAGAGGGAGTCAGTGATGGTCTAGAAGGAGGACAACCTAACACATCATCCGAGATGCCGACGGTGATGGTTCGGAGATCCGAAAAGCGAACACACCCACCGAGAGGCAGCTGGTGACGATTCAGAAGAAGGACAACCGAGCACATCATCTGAGAAGTAGTCGGTGATTGTTCGGAGATCCGAAAAGTGAACACACCAACCGAGAGGCAGTCGGTCACGATTTAGAAGGAGGACAACCGAACACATCATCCGAGAAGCAGGCGGTGATGGTTCGGAAATCCGAAAAGCAAACACGCCAATTGAGAGGCAGTCGGTCATGGTTCAGAAGGAAAGATACTAGAGGGCAAATGACATAATACCGATATCCAGAGAACGATACCAAAAGGCAGCTAACATGCCCGTGGCATCAGGGGATGAATACCAAAAGGTAGCTGACATGCCCCTGGTATCGGAACGCTAAGGATGTTGTTGAAAGAAGGGAACAGAAGAAAGCTATGGGGGCCTAGATAACTGGTTTAGCTAACAGGAGTTTGCCATGGGGATCTTATTCAAGTACCAGTGCACTGTGGATTGTTGCCGCTGTGGGTAATATCAGTTGAAATAGCTAGGGATTTGTTGCCTATGCCCAATGCCATCGTGAATTCAGAGTGTTTCTGACATGCCAACGATTCCCCAGATCTATTGCTTGACTCGCTGCATTGTCCTGCTATAGTTGTTACTTTGTAGGACCCACTATGAATGTCACTTCTCTATGAGAATGTGCACCTGACCATCGTTTGGATAATAATTCGCACCAAGCATTCTCAAAACAGTCCTCCTTTCCACAAAGCAACTTACATGCCCCTAGTCGAAGGCTCTAGTTCAGTTACATAATAAGTTGATGTTCTGTCAGGCACATGATAAGTAACTTTCGACCAAAGAGCAGTTGACATGCCCCTGGTTGAAGGTACTCGGCGAAAATCCTGCTGAACAAGTCCATATGCGAACAAAAAGAATTCATCGAAGCAAAACTGTGATGATATTGACTATTGTGATGGACTTTATTATTGTGAACAATTTAGTTATTTAAGAATGACCTATTTTGTTTGATCAAGAACTGCATGCCTTGTGATTTTAGTTGCTTGTTATCTACATTTACTGTTTTGCTTGCTCAATGAGTTCATTATCTGGATCGTTTGCTTGTTTAGCTCAGCTGTTTGTTTGCCCTTAGTTAGGTTGGAATGTTGTATGCCTGTTAGAAGAGGATGACACCTTCGACATAGTTGCCACTATAGAGACTTGCAAGTCGTTAGGTGGCTCTCGCTGGGTAGTGGTGGCACTCGGGCTCACTGTAAGGTATTGTGATGGACCTGGCTCCATGCCAAACTCATTAAGGTCTTGCACCTACTTTTTTCTTTAATATCATTGTCTTTTCTTTTACTCCCTCATAGACGTGCGGTTTCACTCTAACCTTGTCATGGAGGTAATAAGCTCCCGATCTATTCAGGAGGCCTTTATTGCAAGAGGGTGGGTCAATCCCTCAAAGGTGTGATTTTACTAAGCGCATACTCCAACTCCTCTCCAAGGTATGGTAAAGGTACAACGCACGCCTCTCACTCTTGGGCTGACTTCTGTCTTTTCCTTCTGTCTTCTCTATTCTTTTATGCCCTTGCGAATGTATGTTTTCTTTTCTGTCTCACACTCTCAGTCACCCCTAACATTTTATCTCCCTCTTGGAAGTGCAGGATCCTTACGGAGCTTAGATATTTCGTCTGGCTTTGATGTTTGGTGGCTCCCTTGCTAACTTAGTTGTCTAAGTAGTGACAATTGAGGAGGGATAATCCATTCTGACATTGGCGAGCTTTTCCAATTTTCATCATCGGGCAGAATATTATTGACAAGCAAACTACCTTTTTAATTGTTCTTGATGTTTTTTTCCTATTTTGTGTTTTTCTTTTTCTTTTTTATCTTTTGTGCTTTTGTGTTTTTTTTTTATTTTTTGTGTGTTTTGATAAAGGGTGATGCAAAAGAAAAACAAGGGGAACAAAGGAATAGGATACAACTCCAGTCCTTGTTGTTGCTATTTTGTCGATGCCAATGGGGTTCAAAGTAACTCCTTGCAGTGCCATTGGAAACTGGAATCAAGGCAGGTGTAACCGATGCCATCACATCCATTATTGAAATTGAGACTATCACTGTGAATGTTGAATCTGCTGATGACATTAAGATTGCATCTCCGTTAGAGCTGATATCTACTATAACAGCTATCTCCTACTTGATCTAGGGTATTTGTACATGCTGGGTTAGATTGGCGCATGGCAAACTGGCAAACTTTAGGTTGGACCCCCCGCAGAGGAACAAGAACAAGAGCGGTGTATACATGTGTGTCGTCGGATAGAACTGAGAAAAAACAAGAGGAAAAACTACGCAAGAGAGGAACTAGAACAAGAGCGACATATGTGAATGTTGTAGAAAAGACAAAAGAACAAACTAGACTAATAAGGCCCGGTGGATTCCCCGGGAAAGAACTGGGAGAAAGAGGGAAACCTATGAAGTTCCAGTATCCTCGGAGCTTGCAGGCTCAGACACAGTAAGGTCGGCTATTCTAAGGTGTGCACGTGTGTTTGTAGGTGTATGTGTGTGCTACCTCTTGTGTGTTGACGACAATGTTCCCATTGTCAATCAAATCCTGGACAGCATTCCAGAGAGTGTGACACTTGTTTGTCGAATGTCCATGAATGCAATGGTATTGGCAAAACAAGTTAGCCTTATACCACCTAGGAAGCAGGTCCGGTGGTGGACGAATCTCCAGTAGCCACAAGAATGGCGCAACTTTGGGAAAGATGTTGCTCAACAAATCCCTGAGTGGGGTGAAGTCTCTTTCCTTATGGCAAGGCCGCCTTTGCCGTTGTTGCTGCCCTTGCTGAACCGACACAACACAACATGTTGGTTCAACAGTGGTGTGTGAATGTGTAATGTGTGCAAACCTAGATGCTGGTGAGGATAAGGATATGGATGCTGGTCCTGTGCCTCGCGTGTCAACAACAATAGTCCCACTGTCGATCAAAGTCTGTATGACATCCCATAGAGTGTAACATTTATCAGTCGAATGCCCCAGGACTCGATGATAATCGCAGTATGCGCTCACGTCGTACCATAGAGAGAGTGGAGTTGGTGGGGGACGTAGATTCAAGAGTCTCAGAAGCTACACAACCTGAGGAAAAATAGCGCTCACTGGCTCACCCAGTGGAGTGTAGTCACTTTCAGCGCAACGGCCTCGCTTCTTCTTAGGTTGTTGTCCTTGTTGAGCCAATGCGACGAGATGCACTGGCTTGATAGTGGGAGCTGTGCGCCTAATGTGCGGTGACGACCTACGTGTTGGAACTTGATCCTGATGTTGAGGTGGGTTCTAAGTATGCTGTGCTATGTGTGGTGGTGAGCGCGAGAGCAATAGCTGCGGCACCAGTACAGCTTTTGGTGACGGACTCGAGAAATGATGTACTCTCGCACAACTAATGGGTTGATTCCTAGGTGACTGTGATGCATGCTGTGACCAATGCAATTGTGGTGCAGGAGGCAGAGATAACACCCCTATCGCTGGAGCAATGTGATACTGAGGGGATGGTATGGGCAATAATGTAGTGGGGTGAGCCTGCAATGCTATAGTGGTCTGCACTAGAACCTCAGAGGTCGAAAGAAGATGACTCTGAATAGTATCAAGAGAAAGGGCCATACGCTCTAACCCTCGGGCCAAAGCTCTCAAGTACTGAGCTTGTGTGGCCGAAGACCCATCAAAAGATAGGTCAGACGGCAAGAGCGGAACAGGAATGACCCCTAAAACTGATGAAACCGTAGCTGGTTGATCTCTTGAAACAAGAGGGCCCGAGAGATAGGGTGCAGCTAGCAGAACTTCTGGGACCTGCGTGGTACTCACTGTAGTCGAATCAGTGACGGGCCCTAGATTAGCTTATGCTCGTCACTATCCTGGAAGAGGAGATAAGGATCCTCCATGATTCCCAAATCGGGACGCATAGAGGGAAGAAGAAGCAGTCAAAGTGAGAGGAGCTGAATGTGGGTCCCCCTTCAAAACAATAACTGGAGGCTTACGGGTCTACAGAGCCATGGCTAACCACAAGTGAAACAAAAGGTGCTGTGGAAAAAGACAAACGCACGAGCTCTAAGACGAACTACTGTCAAAAGTGACCAATAGCTCAAAAAAGGCAAGAGAAAACAACCACAGGAGGCTGCCCGCGACAGAGACACCCAAGCTCCTAGTTGAGGACCTCGCAACAAGCTACCTGAGAAGTCAGACAAAAGAAACAGGTATCAGAACCTGGGCAAAGAAGCAAAGACAAATGCGAGTTATTAAAATGGCATGCCATGACACACAATGCAAATGAATGTCCTAAAGTGCACTCTCTCACCATGCATGTCCTATATAGGGTTGACCACATAGGATGCACTCATGGGTTTAGGTTTTGACTCTGGTCAGAAAAATAGGGTTCCTGTTCTAAATCCTGGCTGGAGCGCAGGCATTGAACGGGTGGTGCATTGGTGGCTTCGTCTCCTGCAATAGCATGAAGCTGTACCCTCTACTAGCATTGACACGACCTCAGACAAGGGTGACAAACTAGCAACACGTCCTACGCCAAAGCTATAGAATGGGCTACTAGAATTGTCCTTCGCGAACTATGGGTGGACTCAGAGGAGAAGATGCATGCTTTGTAAAATGATCATTCTTGCAATATGCTTTTGTGTCTTTTACTTGCGTTTTATTAAACCATGGGGAATTGTGAGCATTTGTCTCTAGTTATGCCTTATTATTTGTTCATCTGAGTTTGTGTGTTTTATTTTAACCAGATAGGTAAGCAAACATGTCTCAACTCTCCTAATCATGGCAAATACAAATAAAGGGAAGAAAACACACAATCATGCCATCCAAACTGTCAATCAATCAATCAAAAGGCATGAACATGGCATGTGCTAGTGTAGTGCTCACAAGTAGGTGAATAAAAGCAAGTATCGACAAAAAAAAACATGAATTAGGTTATATGCATGTGCAGTGGCATAGCAATAGTGTAAAAAGGCACAAAAAAGCATGTGCAGTCAAATATGTACAATCAAACAGAACAAGTAAACAAGCACAAAGTATATAGACCAAAGACAAGTAGGGAAACCAAAAAGAAAGCTAGAATCTGGTCATCCCCAGCGGAGTCGCCAGTTCCTGTGACCATACTAGTGGAACCCTACATGGCTCTCCTTACCAGTGCGTGGAAGCACACAATGAGTCCTGATACGGTCACTGCGAAGATGGTGAATCTGGAGAAGAAGACTAGACTCAGAAACACCAAGGAAAGATAAGAAAGGATAAGGAAAGGAGTCGCCACCTAGTCTTTTAATGGAAAGACGAGGAAAACCAAACACAAAAGAAAACCATGAAGAAAACCATGAAGAAAACAAGATGAAGTAAACATGTATGCTCTGTGCCTAATGGATGTAATGCACAAATTAATGCGGGCCAGAGGAAGGGTAAGGATTCTTGTTACACATGGGGAAGGAGTTAGGCACCCCCATGTGCCCGAGGAACTCGGTCTTTCTAAGTTTCCTACTTGCTAAATGGTCTATTGGGTGTGTGCTTGCCTATTCTGAATGCATATGCTGAAAATGATTGAAAAACATGCCAAATCAAAGAAAAGAAGAGAATAAAAGGGAAAAAGTTAATCCGAGGGACAAATGTAGGCATTGAGAATGCCGCTTTACTGTATGCCCATGGGCGATGAGGAAAATCGTGAAAATCAAGAAAATCTCGGAAAGTATCACGCAATTCAACAGAAACTCGAAGAAATCCGAGAAAATCAAATTGGGGAAAATAATCCTCATTCGGGACAATGTCGCCAATGTTAAGCCTGTTAACGTACGCCTTTGGGCGATGGAAAGCCAAATCAAATCAAAGATCACGAAAGTCGGAAGAAACCCGGGAAACGATGAGAAAACCAAGCTTTAAATGAGTGCACGATGCAAGGAAGAAAATACGCATGAAAAAGTGCAACAAAATGTGCAAAATGCATGTGAGAGTGTAAAAATGTGAATTCCAGGGTCAGAAGAGCTTGAGGGAGACCAGGGGAGGATGATCAAAAGCTCTGGGACTTGAATCAATCAGCGGATTCACGCCCCCACCTAGGCTACTAGAGAATTTCTTCGACGAGGCCTGAGAGCTTGATTCCGACCAGAAGAGACCTCTGGCTCTATTGGAATTGATCAAGGGAGATAGAGGGATCCCTAGGAGAGTTTTTTGGAAGGAAATGGAGGTGTGTGGAGGGCATACCTAGTCCGACAGTGGAGTTGATTGTCCAAGCTCGCCGAAGGCTGCTGGAACTCACCGGAGATGACTGGAAACTTTGATTTCTATCCTCCACGAGCTTCCTCTCTCTTCTTAGAAATCTCTGGTTGCTCTAGTTGGGAGGAAAAGGTGTGAGGAGCTCTCCTTTACAATTTTTCCAAAATCCCCTTTTCACTTGCAAATGGGGCTACTTATAGGCTTTTAAATGGCTTGGTTAGTTGTTATGGTTAGAGTGGAAGGTGGTTAAGGTGGTTAAGAAGAGGTGGGAAGTGGTTAAGGTGGTTGGAGTGAAGTAGGAAGTGGTTAATGTGGTTAAAAAGAGGTGGGAAGTGGTTAAGGTGGTTGGAGTGAAGTGGGAAGTGGTTAAGGTGGTTGGAGTGAAGTGGGAAGTGGTTAATGTTGTTGGAGTTATGGTTTAGGGTTTGACTTATGGTTTAGGTTTGACTTATGATTTAGGGTTTGACTTAGGGTTTGACCTAGGTTTAGGATTTGGATTAGGGTTTTGAATTTAATTTAGGTCTTAACCTAGGGTTTAAGGTTTGGATTAAAGCTTAACCTAGGTTTTAGGGTTTTTCAAGGGTTTTATGGTTTTGTTTAGTTTTTTATGGTTTTTCTAGGGCTTTATGGTTTTGTTTT
This sequence comes from Posidonia australis, assembly GCA_024699735.1. Taxonomy (NCBI): domain Eukaryota; kingdom Viridiplantae; phylum Streptophyta; class Magnoliopsida; order Alismatales; family Posidoniaceae; genus Posidonia; species Posidonia australis. The sequence continues at coordinate 22,158 of JAMKQA010026154.1, forward strand.
GTATTTTAGGGTTTTTCTAGAGTTTTAGGGTTTTGTTTTGTATTTTAGGATTTTTTTTAGGGTTTTCTTAGGGTTTTTAGGACTTTTTAGGGTTTTGTTTTGTTTTTTAGAGTTTTATTTGGTTTTTAGGGTTTTTTAGAATCCTGTTAGGGTTTGGTCCATTTGTAAGCATATTGGGGTGTCTACACTCCTGTGTTTGGAATCCTGTTTGGATCTCTATAACTTACTTTGGGACGATGAATGGTCTGTTGTCTAGTGCATGCCTCTGGACCATGGCTGGCCTGCACAACTAAGTTGTGTGGTTTGACTAGACCTCAGTGCACAGCCAGACTGAGTCCATCTCCTTGGTTTCCTCACTTGATGTGTTTTCTACTTACATCCCTTATTTCATTGCTATTCAGTGCTTAGTCTTGATTACCAAGTTTACATGCTTATTTTCCTTACTTGTTTTATCCTTGCATCATCATGCTTTAATTGCAAACACTCAATCGACATTCAATCACCTACATAGCCTCACATGCGAGCAAGTAAGCTGGAAAAAATTGAGTAATCGGGTGTATGAGGGTGCCTAACACCTTCCCTATGCATAATAGGAGTCCATACCCTTTCTTTGGCATGTATTGACCCATGTGTTGCATCCTTTGGCACAGATTCTTTCTATTACATCTTTTTTTCGATCGACTTCAGGTTTTCTTTGTCTTTCGATTTAAATAAACTAGGTGGCGACTCCTTTCTTCCATATCTTTTTTGTATTGTGATGTTCTCTCCTCTGAGTGGAACATCCAATCCTTCCGTTTCGCCACTTTCGCCGTGACCATATCAATCTTGGTGTGCTCCCTCACATGAGAGTTGGTTTTGGCAAGGTCACAGCTACATGAAGAGATCAAAGGCACATATTCCATTTGATTAAATATCGATAAGAATATAACCTAACGGATAAAGTGAGAGGTTATTTTGGTTGACATGGACGTCTGCCAAGTGCCCAATTGCGCAACTAGCACCTCCCAAGCGTCCATGGAGGATATTTTTGACCCAATCTTTAAGCATTACAATCTTTAGTTAAAATTATCTTGTATTTTTTGGCACCGTTGATGGTGTAGACACCCTGATTTTGAGGTGACTCATTGATGAGACTCCATATGTTGCTTTGGATGTGGCTAACCCTTGAATCCCATTAGCCAGACCAATCCCAAGCCTATAGCAAGCCCGCAGCCCAACTAGAACTCCCATAGATAGGAGAGAGCACCTAGCTAGCACACCTCTCTAGCACACCTAGCTAGCAGACCTCCCTAGCACATCTAGCTAGCACTTTTACCTAGCGCACCAAGCAGGCGCACATGCCAGGCGCACCTACCAGACGCACATGCCAGGCGCACATACCTGACGCACATCCCAGGCGCCCAGCCACTTCATAGGCTACGGGCTGCTGGCTTTCCACCTCCCATGGCTGTTACCTCTAGCGATGGATATGCCATGGAATATTCCAAGCTTTTCGTCTACGAGGCTCCCTACCTTCCCATGAGTTACCCATGAGAAAATCCTATATAAGGACACCCATAGGCAACCTTGAGTAGAGGTTAGAAATCCTGAGCTGAAGTTAGAAACCCAGAATTCAGCAATTCTGCTCTTAGCTAGCTTCTTGCACGAGTTATACCCTCTTTCCAGCAACATATATTCGTTTTCTGGAGCATTCCCTTGCATCCCAAAGCATCCTTGGTCCTTCCAAAGCAACAAGGATCTCTTTATCTCTGAAATTTCGAGATGGAACATTTTGAGAGGTAGGCCTTCTACCTCTTCTTTCTTTTTAGTTATATTTTCAGAAACATGATAAAGCATGCTTGAAATCTTACGTATAGACTGATTTATTCCATGTTTTTATGAAGTTCT
>JAMKQA010026155.1:0-19123 GCA_024699735.1 Posidonia australis
AAAGCCTCGAATATTCGTTGGCACATTCGTTTGCAAGGGTAACAGCCCGGAAGATGGAAGGTCAGCAGCCAGAGCTGGGCGCCTGCTTGGTGAGCCAGTGATGTGTGCCTACTTGGTGCGCTTGGTTGGTGCGCCTAGTTGGTGCGCCTGCTTGGTGCGCCAACCCTACTCAGATATTTTGATTGGGGCTCTGGCTAATGGGTTTGGGGCTAATCACATCCAAAGCAACATAAGGACACTCATTCCTGGGTCACCTCAAAATCGGGGTGTCTACAGAGGTGGTTGATTGGGCACCCCTATCTTCTACTCCAGCATTGTGAAGTAAGCAAATAAAGTTTAACTGCCTCAAATGGTTCGCCTACTACCTACCTGGTTGCGTTTGCCACCAATTCACGAATGAGTTCTACATCTCAACCTTGCCTCTAGAGGATATGCAGTCGTGGGACACCTCTCGTGCAGCGGCTTAGACTGTTACTACTGCGACACTTGCTCTGAGGTGTAGGTTTATCCTAGGCTCGATCAGTTATGAGGAGTACCTTGATTGGTTTGAGCATGTGGGGAAGCCACATCTATTCAGAGAGGAATTCCTAGAGCAACAATGGGAGATGTGGTTCTCGAAAGACCGGGCTGAAGTAAGTTACCATTCTACTATGATAAATTTTGCTTTCGATCAAATGTACTATGCTTTAGCATGTTTATATATGCTTGTCATAGGGATTTTAGGACAACTTGATGGATTTTTATGACCAGATGCAGCAGGTTCAAGTAACCATGAAATATATTCTGCCCTACTTAAATAGATCTAACCTATTCTTTTAAATTTCTGTATAAAATGAAATATTACTACTCGATACTGATGTTTTCCTTTGTTTCTTTGGAACAGGCTCGATGGTAGGCATTCCTTCATGTATTTCATTCAAGAAGCACTTTATTTTGTTAATTACCTACTTGTAGTCTTGCTTGACAATTACTTTAGCCTGTAGAAGTTTGCACTAACCTATTTTGTATTTTCAAGATGGGGGTCTTTAGGCTATGGTAAACACTAGAAGTAGCAAGGAGTTCAGCCTCATTCTCAAGGAGGAGGACATATTTGGTGGCGAGGACCCAATAGGTGCCTCTAGCTCTACTCCAAGTCCATCACACACCTAAGCTACTACAATTAGGATATCTCGGCGGCTACGTTGCAGAGCTGACTGCTTGACTGTCCATGCTTCACAAAGAGGAGATGCTGATGCGGATGCGGAGCTTGGCTCAGGAGAAGACTAGCTAGTGCTAATCACAGTTGTTGTTTGTCCTTAGCTCTTGTTTGGCGAAACTATACTGATTTCATGCTTTGAGAAAACAATGTATTGATATTATAAATAACCCCTTATTTTATACTAATCTCTTTTATTCAATGTTTGTGTGGTGTGTTGGTACTTGTTTGTGCCTAGCCTGAATTGCTATTTATAGACTTTTTCCACACTTGCGCTAGTTAGGCGAGCAACAAATCTGAATTGATTTCTTTATGAGTCCTTGTAAATTCCACGGTAGCAACCCATAGTACCTATCTGTGAAGGTTACATGCAAGGAGTTTATGCGGCTATCCCCCACTACTGCAGTGTCTCTGGCAACTCAAGCTATCACCCACCGAAGGGCTTTTTCCTCTTTTTTAGCCCAATGCCTCACTAAGCAACCCTATCCTTGGGTCTCCTGCATTTCTTGAGCTTCTCCATCGACTTCCTCAACCTTGCTCATGTCGTTTTGGTGATCAACCTTCAACAACTCTTCTCTAGCATGGTGAGCTTTCTAGCCTGTTTTTGGTTCCTACCATGGCTCGCTATCCTAAATCTGGTTGTTTTCTTGCAAGCATCAACCTTGACAGTCATTGTTTCTTGTTTTCGAGGGATTCTCAACAATGGTGACCCCCATGCATTGCTCTAATGTGCTTCAGACTTGGATCGGGTAGCTTTCCACTATGGATTGTGAAAGCCTTCATCTTTGGGGCATTTCCACAAAGTTTTTAAACATTGCCAATGTGGAGGTGAGTAGGTACCTCCTGTGTGCTATGGCTTGCTTTTCAAAACTAGCCTATCATGTGTTTTGCTTTAGGCAACTAGAGCTAACACCAACATTGGAGAAGGTTCGACGAATCTATGGCTTGCCAAGGCTTCCTGGACTCACCGTATTTATGCGATGTAAGGGATATGCATTAGTTTTGAGTCATCTGATGAGCCTCTCCACTGTCGACTGCAGGCATCAATTGATCTGAGCTAATGTCTTAGACCCCATGCTTTGTCTGGAATACGTCAATGGGGTGATGTAGAGACGTGCAGTGTTGGGTGATGATTTATGGCTTTGTGGCTTTGTTATGTGATTCCTTGTGTAGTTGGTCTTTAGCCATGGTTGGATGACTGTCACAATAGAGATTGCTGAGATTGCACTAGCAGTGATGACCTGACAAATCGATCTAGCGTTGGTTATACAAGCTAAAACTTACCAGGGCTTGGATCGGGCACTACATCATTGTCACCACTTTTATGGATGCAGAGCCCTTGTGTAGGTAAAATAGTGTCATTTTTGTTGGTCTCTGCTATTATTTCCATTATCATTGTTGTTAACTTGCTATGCGCTAGGTCTGGCTTGTGGCCCACTGGGGAGTGGAGGTTCTATGCCCCCAACAATCTACATTTGACGCGTACTTCAATAGTGGCCATGCTCAAACCATCCTCAATATCCAGGAGTACTCCCAAAGGCTGGAGGATATTATTGAGGATCGGGTGACCTTGTGTATCATTCCATCCACTGTCGAGCCATTTGCCAAATTCATCAACAATAGTGATATGTGGTTGATTGTGTTGCCAAGCCTTAAATGGGGAGTTGAACATCATCCCATCTGGGTCATGCACAATTTTGGCTTCCACCAGGATGCATTCGAGTAAGGCACTATACCTGAATTCTTCCAGCCAAATCTGCTGAATTCCATTGTCATGACAATAAAGCTAGCATGCTTGTTGCACATTGGCATTTGCTCTTTAGATGTTGCCATGGTGAGGGGTTTCGACTACACCTTGAGTACTCGACATAGATTTGAGAGACTTGGTCGATCAGAGAGACTCCAACAAGGGCTCCCCTGTTCAGTGATGTTGGAAGTTCCAAAATGGAGCAGACTAGCTCGAATGGCTAAGGGCTCATAGCCTATCGTATTGTTGAATATATTCTATTATTGGAAGGCTAATTGTAATGTCAAGAAAGCATGTAGACCTTATATTTGATCAATGTAGATCTTTATCCAGTATTATACATCTATTTGATCATTATAACTGCTTGCCGAACATTTGTGCTTGTTAAACTAAAAGTGGAATTGCTGATTTCATTTTTTGTATTAGCTATAGACAAACCATGCACCCAACCGGTAGTAGTGGAGCACGAGTGTCACTTGTGAGGATTCAATGTAGGGGTCATACAACTCTTGTCGAGTTGCTGGGTCATTCATCTCCTTTCCATCGATTACTAGAGCTACTGAATGGTCCTCGATGATGTTTCTCGAGGACTCGCAATCGCTACGCTATTGATCTGCCCCTGATGCGACTGATACGCCCTTTCTAATGTTTGGTTTATGTAGGTATTCATGTTGACATGTGATAAAACTAAAGGATTGCAAGAAAAGTGCTGAACCTTGCCTTGGGCACATAATTGATGCCTTCGCATGTATTCTAGCTAGTGAGTAGCTAACATGTCCCTGGTGGAAATGATGGCTGAGTAGAGTCTGACCAGGAAACGATTGACATGCTCATTGTTGAAAAGGATGTACCAGTGACATCTAACCATAGAGCAACTGACATGCCCCTAGTTGAAGAGAATGAACAAGTGAAGTCTAACTAGGAAGCAGCGACAGGCCCCTTGTTGAAGAGGATGCACCAGTGATGTTTAACCAGAGAGCAGCTAACATGCCCCTAGTTGAAGAGAATGCTGGAGGTTTCCAATAGTAGGCAGCTGACATGCCCTTTGCAGAAAGTATCCTCATGCGGATTTTTGACCACAAGGACAGCTGACATGCCCCTCGTTAGAAAATCAGGCAAGGCATTGCAAAGCAGGGAGAGAAGATGAAAGTAGATAGTCCCAAATGCTGATGAATGCAAGGTTTATGTTATATTACATGCCCTCAATATAGGAAAGCATTTAATGCTTGCTTATCGAAGGAAGGGAAAACTCCTCGACTCACTAGACGCTATCCAAACTCCTAATCGATAGGTGGCTCTCTGAAATGGGTGATACTAGTAAATAAGTGATTTGCTTAGTGGTATCGAGGTTTGGGCTCCATTTTAAGCTCCCTGGGCCCTACACCTATTCTTTTGAAATGGTATATTTTTTACTCCCTCATAAGTGTGTAGACTCACTCTATCCATAATTTGGAGGTAATAAATGCCCAGCTTGATTTTGGGGGAGCTGCAAGAAAGGGGTGGCTAATCCCTTTGACAATGTGGGCTTCCTAGGCACACACTTCAACTCGTCTCCAAGTCACGAGATAGGGATAAAGCTATTCTAAGTGCCTCTCTCTCTAGGGCTAGCTTCTATTTGCTCCTTCTTTCTTCTTATTTCTTTTGTGCCCTTGTGCATGTATATATTTTTCTAGCTCACGCTCTAACATTTTATCTCCCTCTGGAGGTGTAGGATCCTTGGGGAGTTTGGACATTTCGTCTAGCTCATAATGTATGGTGGTTCCGTCACTTCCTAGGATATCTAGATAGTGTCTATTGAGGAGATTATAATGCTTTCCAAGACAGGCTTGCTTTCTCAATTTATGTTATGAGGCAATTATTATACTAATGATGCTAAAGCTATTTGTTTATTATGCATGTATATGAAAATGGAAAAGACAGAAGATGCATGGATGCAAAAGCAAGTGCTAAGGGATGCATGAATGCAAGGGTGAAAATTGCAAGATCCATGGATGCAAAAGCAAAAAGTAATGAACAAAAGGATGCAACAGAGAAAATGCTTTGTAGGCTAAGGATACAACCTCCAGTCACTAGTAATACTTTTTCAGGTAGCATGTATTGACTAGCTCTAGCTTCCCCTCCTCATCCATTTCTTCAAGGATTGTTGCACTGTAAGAAAAGATCTGCTTGACAATGAAAGGGCCATGCCAGTTGGCTCTAAACTTGCCATGGGCATCTGAAAGATGGATGGCATGTAAGACTAGGTCCCTAGGTGCAAAGTTTCTAGGCCAAACCTTCTTCAAGTATGCTCTGGCCATCCATTTCTGATAGCATTGGGCATGGTGCATGGCCTACAATTTGTGCTCATGTATCAAATTCAACTGGATGCATCGATCTTCAACCTATTATGTTTCATCCAGCTCAGCCTCTCTTAGAACTCTAAGCGATGGGATCTCCACTTCGATAAGTAGAACTGCTTCCATGTCATAAACAAGTGAGCATGAAGTTGCCCCTGTAGAGGTCCAGACTGATGTCCTATAGGCCCATAGTGCATATGGGAGCTTTTCATGCCAATCCTTGTGAGTCTCAGTCAATTACTTCAAGATCATAGTGAGGTTTTTATTGGCCGACTCAACTGCATCGTTCATCTGTGAACGGTATGAAGAGGACCTATGATGCTTGATCTGGAAATTTTGCAGGAAGTCTGCAATCCTCTTGACTATGAAATTCTTCCCATTGTCCAAGATGATTGCATGTGGAACACCATATTGAGCTATGATATTATTTTTAAGGAACTTCACCATTGTTGCAGCAGTGACTGTCTTATAGGAAGCCGCCTCTACCTATTTGGTGAAGTAGTCTATAGCCAACAAAATAAAATGATGTCCATTAGAAGTTGCTGGCATAGACATCTTGAATTGGCAACCACTCGTCGACAGACTCCTCTGGAAGAACTTACTCTAGAGACGATGAGGTGTTCCCCAGCCCCAAAACCTATTTTTCACCTCCAAACCAACCCAAAACCCTACATTAGCCCTAAGCCTTCACCATACCACAAATCCAAAACCCTTGGATGGCCCAAAAGTTCATGAAACAAGCCCATAATCCTTGCATTAGGCTCTAGAATAGGTCAGTCGTGTGTAGCCCCAGCAGGTTTCCCTCACAGATGTCCCTTGTGGGCTAGTACTACGACTGACTACTGTGGATTCCCTGGGTCTGTGACGGCAGTTGAAGGATTGATTGGTCATTGAACTAATGGACCACCGAATCCTTATTTCTCATTGGCTCACATGAATTTAGGTGTGTTCCTTGACATCTCTGGACCATCATACCCCTCAACCTAACCTTAATCCCAATCCCATCCATTTGATTTAATCTCTACCCCTAATCCATGATCTCATTTCAAAACCAATGACCATCATGCGTGCATATCCTCTATTTAACTAGTCCACCTCGTCATTAAGGAGGAGGATGCAAGAAAATCTCACTCTCATCCCTGTCAACTAACAGTCTCCTTCAACCTTCTCCACTACAGGCCACCACCTTCAAGCCACCTCACAAAGTCACCTTCAATTCTAGCCACAACATCCCTACCAAACACACTTACCACTACCTTGCCAAACCAACCACCTTTGTAGCTTTCCTTGCGGTCGAGGAGACCATCCATGGCCTCCTTCGTCGCTAACTGTTACGTCTGCCACCATCTCTAGCCTACATTATCCCCTCTACGTCCTACCCACCTCGTCAACCCACCAAACATGCTACATAACCTCAGTCTATCACAACCCGAGCTCAACTAGTAGTTGCCTTCAACTCCATGACACCCACAAGTGTCACCAGCACCACCATAGCCTATCATCATCCCCCCTATTGTCACCGAGCACCACCAACCCAGATAGAGTTGTTGCGAGCTGCACCAAAGGACAAACCATCCAATCAAAGGTGAGCATCCTCCCCACTATGTGGCCCCATTTTCCTTCTAGCTTCCTTTGTTTTACCATTGTTGCATGGCATCATTCATCCATGTTTCATCTCTAGTTTTCTTCTTTGTCTGAATTGTTAATGTCTTCCATCATGCATTGCATCTCTTGAAAGCCGGCGATGGGTTTCTCTACCTGTGCTAGGCCATTGGTCCGTGAGCATGAGGTGAGACTGTTTAGGTGTGCCTCTTCCTTCTTTTCACCTCACTGAGTCGTCCTAGGGGTTTCTCAATGCTCCTTACTGCCTCCATGGCTAGTTGAGCCCTTGAACTTCGACGAAACTTGGTGATGAAGGGGAGAGCCGCATTAGCATCATACCTCCACCTACATTGCATCATCTACTCTTCTCCTACTTCCTCGACCATCCAGCAACGTCAGAGTGGTTCCCTAGAGCCAATGGCTTGAGTTCATGACCATGGACATCAGCAAAACAAAATCGAGGCCATGGAAGATGGATTCGAGCACTCACGCATCCATGCTTGCATCGGAGCATTTAAATGTGTTTTCTATCCTCCCTACATGCTTCCATAGTGCTTATTTACGTGTTTGCATCATTTTGCATCTCCCTCGTACGATGAAAAGGACATAGGTCTGCTCTATGCATTATGGATCACGTGTTGTCCTCACGGACAGGTCCCACTGACAGGTGTCATGGCTTGCTATCGCGGATTCTCGGGTCCAAACATTTAGCCAACTAGAGCACATGCATGCATACCTCATGTGTTTTAAATCCTGTTTTCCTACATTTAGATTATCACTCTCCACATGTTCCACACACATATCGTCTCACGATGGCATGAAGCATCCATCCACTAGGGCGATGATGCTTACTATATTGAGTTCTTTTGATTGAGTGTGATGATCCTGTGTACATCCCTAATGGATTGTACCGACACAATCCTTAAGCATGAGTGCCAAGTCCAGGAAATGTAGCATGGCTCAGCATTAAATTGCATGATTTTCTATTCTACCCATTTTATTCACATTAGCATCATGGCATGATGCATTCATCTTAGATAAGCAAGCATACATTTGCTTTTGCTACATATGCAAGCAAGTTAGCCAAGAAAGATCGATTCGTTGGGCATATGGAGATGCCTAGCACCTTCCCCATGCATTAAAGGAGTCCTTACCCTTTCTCTAGCATGCAATGACCAATGTGTTGCTTCTATTAGGCATGGAGCATGCATACACATTCATGTGCAACTTTTTTATCGCATTTTCTCACATTTTGTTTTCCTCGTTTGCCAATCCCAAATAGGCTAGGTGGCGACTCCCTTTTTTCCTTATCCTTCTTTTATTTTTACTTTGCTTTGGTGTTTTCGAGTTTAGTGTTTTTCCTTGGATTCATTGTTTCTATCATGACCTCATTGGTTTCATGCCTTGATCGCACAAAGTTTTAGTTCGTCGACATGGTCATAGGAACTGGAAACTCTACTGGAGATGCAAGACTCTAGCTTTTGTTTTTACTTCTTGCTTCCATGGCTTTCGTTTTCACTCATGCTTGCTTTGCTTTGCTTTGCTCGCTGGTCATTTAATAATCTTACTTGTTATCATGCCATTTGCTTGTTGAGTGTTTTCCTTTACATACTTGCTATGCCATAACACTCACACATGCCATGTTGCTTGCCTTTTGTTATGATGGATGCTTTCTCTTTTCACTATCACGTTAACACAACAAGCGCACATGCTATAAACATGCCTTTTGCCTGATGTATGTTTGCTTGCTTACCATACTTCGGTGTTTTGTTCCTCGTTTGCACTTGCCATCCTAGGGAAAGTAGAGACATGTTTGCTTCCCCCTATTGGCTTAACCTAAAATCCACAAAATAAAAGCTATGTTAGGTGGAAATAGAAACTTCAATGCACTCTCTCCCCAATCTGGCTTAATAAAACTTGCAAGTAAAACACATAAAGCATATTGCATGAGTGAGCATTCTAGAAAGCATGCTTCTTCTTCTCTCTTGAATCTACCCATAATTTGAGAAGGACAATTCTGGTTACCCATTCTATGGCTTCAGCGTGGGACGTGTTGCCAGTCTACCCCTCCTTGTTTGGAGTCGTGTTGGTGTTAGTAGAGAACATAGCTCACTACTACTGCAAGAGTCAAGGCTCCTAACACACCATCCATTCATCGCCTACGCTTTGGCTAGGATTTAGAACGAGATCCTTTCTAGCCTGTGTCAAAGCCTATTACACTTGAGAGAGTCCTTGGTGGGTGGCCAATTCGAGATATGCATAGTAAGAAAGTGCATACTAGGGTATTCATTTGCATGGGTGCCATTCATGTCACAACTTAACTTCCATACAACCTTCTAACTACTTTTGTTTGTCTTACACAGGTCTCGAGTTGCACCCAAAAGTGTGTCCTTGGGTCGTGTTTGCCTCTCAACCTTCTGTATTGTTTTCAGCTGTCCCATTTCCCTACTAGCTTGTTTGGATCTTCTCCACTGCCATAGAGGATTCATCCGTTGACCCTCTTGCTTCTATAGATTCCAAGATGGTCAGCCAGACTCGCCCCCTTCTTTTACCCGACACCCTTCCTTGCATCTGAGCACCTTTGCTTGGATTGCTCCCCAGCCCAGTTGCCGTCGTTGCTCTTCCACCTATGGTACCTCATGTTGAGGCCTAAGATCTACCCTCACTTTCCTCTAGCACTGGTGGATGGAGCTATTAGGTATCTCTTTCGTCGATCGAATAGACTTGTCTTCCAACCTTGACTTTGCACCTGCATCTGTTGTCTCTTTGCCTAGCTTGTTTGCTCCTCAACCTTAGGGATCGTTAGTGGTGTCTCATGCTAGGACACCACCTTCCCCATTTGGGTTATCTATGTGTCATTCATCAGTTGTACCCCCCGGCAATCCTCCTTCAGCTCTGCCCGTATGTCTACTATTGGGTCCTCATGTTGAGGCACACTCTCGTTCGTCAGTCTCTAAAATTGTGCCTCCTTTGACTATCCTACCTGATCTTGTTGTGCCTTCATTAGAGCCATCTATGTCATTTGAGTTTGCTGCTTTAGCCACCTTATCCCAGTAGGTAGAATCCTTTTCCCAACTGGCTCATGAGATGTATGTCCTAGCTTAAGACATGCAATGCCAGCTATTTGCTCTTGCCACCCAATCTCCTGTACCTTTGGCACCTACTCCAGTCATGCTCCTTGACCTGTCTACACCCCATGCACTTCTCACTCCTCAAGAGCCATAGCAAGAGAAGAAGCCTTCTTGTCACCAACCTTCCAACTTCACTCCCTTTGGCAAGTCACTCAGTTCCTTCTTCCCCAAGGTTGCCCATTTGTTGACTCTTCCTATGGCTTGACCTTCAAACGGACCCTATCCCATGGTGGTTTAGACCAAACCTATTCTACAAGTTCCAATGGAGCATAGGGCATTCCATGGAGAAGTGCTTCACCTTGCAAAATGCCGTTCAAGACATCATTAATACTGGAATAGTCAAACTCTCCCTCTTTGCATTTGGTACTCTACCCTTTTCACAGTTGTCTCCCACCAATATGACAAGGATAGCAACTAGGGAAAAGATGATCTCGTCGGATAAAGAGCGACTACACTCCTTTAGTTGAGCCTTTAAGCGTCGTCTTTCCTAGGGTTATATCTCTTTTGAGACTCCCAGATCCTCGTTTGCCACCAAGCCCATTGCCGTCGTGGTATGACACGAGCATGTTTTGCGATTATCATCAAGGCATGGGGCACTTGACTGGTAATTGCCACACTCTCCAGGACGTCCTTCAGACCTTGATTGATAGTGGAGTCATCATCATCCACGTGTAGGAGGCGGATATGGCACCTACACCAATGCCAACTGTAGACACCTCGATTTTGTAGTCACTTGGCAGTAGGCTCCTCTAGAAACATGCTCTAGTAACTCCACGAAAACCTTAACTCCACCAAAATCCTAACTCCACCTAAACCCTAGCTCAACCTAAATCCACAAACCCACTCAAGCCCACACAAGCCCATTTTGCCCCACACAAGCCCACTCTGACCTAAACGAAGCAAAAATCCATAATTAAAAATCAAAACCAAAGAAAACTCACTTAAATCATCAAAAAACCCAAATTAATTAAGTAAAAACCCTAATTAAAACCAAAACCAAATAAAATCCATTTAAACCATTTAAAATCCAAATTAATTAAGTAAAAACCCTAACTAAAACCAAAATCAAATAAAATCCATTTAAACCATTAAGTAAAAACACTAATTAAAACTAAAATCAAATAAAATACATTTAAACCATTTAAAATCCAAATTAATTAAGTAAAAACCATAATTAAAACCAAAATCAAATAAAGTCCATTTAAACCATTTAAATTCCAAGTTAATTAAGTGAAAACCCTAATTAAGATCAAAATGAAGTAAAATATATGTAAACCATTTAAAATCCAGTTAATTAAGTGAAGAACCCTAATCAAGTAAAACCCAATAGAATCCATTAAAAATTAAATCTAATTAAAAAGAAACCCTAATTAAAACAAAAATAAAGCAAAAAAAAAACAATTAAGTCAAAATCTAACTCAAATCTTTAATTAGATCAAATAAAAACCAACTAAATCAAAATTTAAATTAAACCCCTAATCAAATCAAGTAAAAACTAATTAAAACTAAATTTAAAAGTAATCAAATCTAAAACTCAAATAAAACCCTAAATCCTAATTAAAATCATAAAAATCCTAAAATATAAAATCCAAAAAACCCTAATCAAACTAAAATAATAAAACTCAAAACCCTAATTAAAATCCAAAAGCCCTAATTAAATCACCAAACTAAACATAAAACTAAAACCCAAAATCTAAATTAAAATCACTAAAACAAACCATAAAAACCTAAATCTAAAACCCAAAACTCTAATTCTTAAAAACCTATAAACAAAATTTAAAAACCTTATAAGCAAAAGCCCACCCTGCAAGCCTAATTCAGCCCAATGCATCCATTTCACCCATCAATTACAAACTTAGGAAACAACAAAAATAATTCCGGTCGACCCCTCCTTGTCCGACGACACCTGAGTTTTCCATCGACGATCCCAACGAGATCTCGAAATCCTGGAGCGTATCTCGTCAACTCCCGTGATCTCCGGCCATCCTTCTTCCAGCTCAGCCTAATCCAACAGCGCCCAGTCCTTGGGAAGGAGATCGATGGCATGGGAGGACTTCGCTAGTGTATAAAACACCTCGCCGTCAATTTACCCAAACACCCAGTTCAATCCATAGAAAAAAACCCTTCGAACCAAAGAAGCCCAGCAATCCCCCACCTTCAAAGCCCTCCTCCAGTCCTTTTGCAGCCCCAGAGCACCCATCACTTTGCAACCCAGAGTCATCGGTCCAGAGGAGCGTCGTCGTCAACTAGTCTCGTCGAGAGGAACAACAACCCTATCTAGGTAACACTCTCTTTTCCTTTCAGTTTTGAATCATTGTCTTGGGTCCAGTTGAGTCACTAAAGTCTTCTAGGTCGAGCCTCCGCGGAGATACACTCGGTCCACCTCCTTCCTCCTCCTTTGGTGGTGGGTTCACCACCACCGGCGAGGCTAGAGGCCTCCTAGGTCCAAGTGAGGCCTCGTGGGCCTCTCCTCCCTCTTCCTCCTCCTCCTCCTCCCTGAGCTTCCATCACTTAGGAGGAGTCTAGTTGGTCTCCTATGGCCGGAGACGTCGCAATGCCCTGCAACAGCCGACCACCGCCGTAGAAGCCCATGTGTCCTTCAGACGCTCTCAGCTTGCATCACCACATCCGGAAGCTCTGCCTCGCCGTTAGGGATCTCTCTAAGAAACCATGTTGCCATTCCAGAGCCCGGAGTGCCGCCCCTACCTCCGTCGTGGCTGTCTCCGGCACAAGGGATGGGTGGAGCCATCCAGACCTCCCCGCTCCTCGCCGACGCCTCCAGGAGCTTCCCCGTGCCCCATAATGCTATTCCGGCCCTTGCCACGTTGACCCAGCAGCCACACCATCACTAGCCGTCTCGCAGGAGCCAGAGATGGGGGGAGCATCTCAGTACACCCCAGCCTCTTCCGATGCACCGGAGATCCTAGTCGTGCCTCCCTAAAGCTTCCTGGACCACCGCTGGAGCCCCTTTGTCGCTGTGCTGCCGCTAAAGATCCATTGGAGTCCTCGCTGGAGACTAGGCATCAGTGAACTTTAAAGAGGAGTTTTTTAGATTAGGTCCTGTAGTTTTAGGTTTTTACTTTTATGCCCTTAAATAATTACTTTTAGGTCCTGTGTTTTTGCATTTGAACCCCTGTAGTTTTAAATAAATTTTATTTCTTTTACTATTTCTGTAAAATTTGCATATGGTCTCCTACGTTTTATTTTTTTATGATTATTGCATTAATATGTGTTTTCTCTCATTTAAACCCCTACAATCATATTTTTCATTACAATTAAGTCTTGAAAATTTGCATCATGCCCCAAAGCTTTTTAAAATGAGTTTTTCTTTGTGAGATTTGCATTCAGACCCCTAAAAAACTTTGTAATCACACTGAATATCATAAAAACCTAATTTTCATTACATTTAAGCCCTAGAATTTTGCATGTAAACCCTTGAGTTCATAGCATGCATATATTGAGTGTAGGAAATTTGCATCCATGCCCTAAGTTTAACTTCAAATTCATTAATTAGGGTTTTAATTGTTTTCACACACCTTTTTGACATTTTTCACTTTTTATTTGTAGTTTTGCACTTAAATATAGTTTCATTTTAAAATAATGCTTGCAATGTAAATTGATGTTTAATTTCACATTTTAGTTACATTTGCACTTTATGTGTGAATCTTGCACATTAGACCCTGAATTCTTAGGAAATTACCAAGATGAAATCTCCACACATCTTACAACACAGTACCACATTTTCATTTAATCCATTATCTGCACACTAAGATAAAAGTCACTGAATATACTTTAATCAAGATTTTCCCTTTTTAGTGAATTTTGCATTTTAGTCCCTGATCTTGTCCTTGAACATGTTTACATCATTTTATCGTATTTAAAACCTTGTCCCTTTCATGTTTTCTTGTAAACAACGTTTTCTTGACATTTTGCATACATTTTTCATATATTAGACCATGCATCATGCATATATTCATCACCCTTAGTCGTGTGAAATTACCCAATCACCCTCGTGCCATCAATTCATGCGAATGCATGTTAGTTTTTGCATTAAGTCATTCATAATCTCTGCATAAATCATTCCCTACACATTTAGGTATATTTTCATACCTTTTACATAGTTTTTCATTGCTCTTGCACATCTTTCCATTCTTTTTTAGTAAGCCTGCCTTCTATGTGTTTTTCCAAGGATTTTTCGCCAACCCGTTTTTTGAATTCCTTTAGTTGACATTTGATTTGATTCCTCCCAGTCCGCCATTTGGACTTTTTTGATTTGATTTGGATTTCATTGTCCTAGGGTATACATTAATTGACCTAAAGGCCCACGTTGGCCCAATTGCGGATTATTTTCCCTGTTTTGATTTTTATGACATTTTCCCTGATTTTGATGATTCGGGTTGATCCCACTATTGATCCTCTTGATATCGGTATGGTTTTCCAAAACATTCTTTTCAAAAATACTGTTATTTTATGTGATTTTCTTTACATGTCATCAATTGGTCGTTTTATGTGGACTTCTTTGCAGTTTTTCCATTTTGATTTTCGTGATTTTTCTATGATTCTGATGATTTGGGTCGATCGCATTTTTGATTCTCTTGAGGTCAGTATAATTTCCCTGGCCATTCTCACCAGAAATATCATCATTTCATGTGATTTTCTTCGTCGTGTCATGTTTCGTTATTCCGTCATTTCATGTGGATTTTTTCGCAGTTTTTGCATGCATCTTGCACATCCATCAATTCACAACTAGGCATTCATATTAGCATGATTAGGGCACAATCTAGGCTTAGCAAGCATTCATTCAACCTCTGGCAAGTAAATCTGACTAGAAAGACCGAGTTTCTCGGGCTTAAGGGGGTGCTTAACGCCTTCCCCGTGCGTAATAGGAATCCTTACCCATCCTCTGGTTTGTAAACATGTGGCATTTTCATTTTCATCTCATGAATTCATCCTTTTTTTGTGGTTTATTTATGGTTTTCCTCATCTTTTCCTTAAAAGACTAGGTGGCGACTCTGATTTTTGTCTTATCTTATCTTACGCCTTTGCCATTCTAGCATGGTTGTGGCCTCCTCCTTTTGGTGCGACTTTGCGCCAGATTCTCGGACCGGCATGATTACAAAACTAGCGACTCCGCTAGGGAGTAGCAGATTCTGGCTTTCAGGTTAGTCACTTTTCGCTTGCTTCTAAGGCTTTGGCTTCACGTGTTTGCTTGCTTGCCTTACTTTTGTTTGTTTACTCATTTAGCATGCCTTTCATGCTTTCTTTTACACATTTGTTCTGTCACTGCACTTGCATGCCACATGTTCTGCCTTTTGATGTGATGGATGTTTTCTTTTCACAATCATGATGCCACGACACTGGCACATGCCATGATCATGCCTTTTGATTGTTGTTTGCTTGTTTGTTTGCCTTACTTGTGTGTTTTCTTCCCTTTTCGCATTTGATATGATTAGGAGAGTAGAGACATGTTTGCTTTCCTCTTTATGGCTTAAAATAAAATACACAAACTCAGAGAAATAATTAATAAGGCAAAACTAGAGACCAATTCAAACTCTTTCCCCCCTAGTTAATAAAATACAAGTAAAAGACACAAAAACATATTACATGATTGATCATATAGGGCATGCATCTTCTCCTAGGAGTCTACCTATAGTTTGTGAAGGACAACTTTGGTAGCCCATTCTATAGCTTTGGTGTAGGGAGTGTTGCTAGTTTGTGCCCCTTTGTCTGAGGTCGTGTCAGTGTTAATAGAGGGTACAGCTCTATGCTACTGTAGGAGATGAGGCCACCAATGCACCACCTGTTCACTGCTTGCGCTTTGGCTAGGATTTAGAGCAGGAACCTTACTTTCTTGCCTTGAGTCGGAGACCCATTTACCCATGTGTGATCCTGGAGTAGATGGCCTTTTATGAAACACTTAGTTGGTGAAAGAGAGCATATTAGTTGCATTCATATGTATGCGTGCCACTCATGCCACCTTAATAACATTGCATCTGTGTCTTGTTTTACTCACATCAGGTTTTCCTGATTCTTGTTTCTCTTGTCCAAGTTATTGTACGAGTTCCCGTGCCGAAGCTTGAGAGTCCTCGTTCTCTATCTTCCCTTTGGTGATAGATCTCGACCATCCTTTCTCGAGCTACTCGTTGCCATCGACGATAGCTCATCCTAGGACGCATCCTTTGTCCTATCACTGCAGACTGGTTCTCACTCACACTCGTTCTGCCATGGCCCAGCATCTTGGTGAGCCTTTGACTTCTACTGCTTTGGAGGTGACTGCCTCCTTGGTCCCTCCTTTGACATTAACCTCATCTGCCTTTGTCACTCTTCCCGACTGTCGTTTCCTGATGATCGGGAATCCCTCGGGTACCAGAAACTGGCAGACTCATTCCACTACAGAGCCCGTCATCGAGGCCATCATTGTGACGACCACGTGCATTCTGGAGACCAAGCCTTTGACTTATCCCCTGGTTGGATCTGTTGCTTTTGGCACCCAACCATTTGCAATGACATCTTTGATAGGATCTCTCCTTGCTAGAAAGTCTGGAGTCTAACATCGTCTTGGATCCTCTACGCCTTTGACCACCTCTAGTGTTGCTACCGACGGGTCCCATGTACTCCACATTCAGCTGTTCCTTGAGCTTGCTCAAAAGCTTTAGGGCATAGGCTTTTGTATCGTTCTAGTTTCCGCTGCTCCCCCTACGGGTCTAGAGGTCCCTTTGTCGCCTTCCCTTGCATGACATATTGCACCCACTACACCACCTCCTTAACCATCGCCGCAGCTCCTTATGGCCTCAGCGATGGTGGGATCGACTCTACCTGTAGCTGCCCCACTAGTCACTACACAACATGACTCCTATGCACTTGGTGGCTAACCTTAGGGTGTGGCAGGGGCACAACACCCTTAGGGCACATTTCCCGGATCTGTCCTGGGACCGCAGCTACACCCCGCTCACACTGCACCCCACTTAGTTCATCATACATCTCCCTCTCTCTCCTTGCATCAGAACTAGGTTGCTGCATATAATCCACAACACTTTACACCAGTGCATGGGTATACTGGCCATCGCACATTGACACCAGCAGATGTGATGGTGGATCTGGAGGAGCACCTCGGTGCGACCTATACAGTGTACGCAGGACTCGCCCCAACTGCACCACTCTCAACGGCAACGACTTCGGACGCCCTCCACGCTAGGGTGGGTGATCTCAAAAGAGCACTTCGTTAAGTGCAGGGAGGAGATTGCTAGTCTTACCAATTCCAGGACCTTTGCTACTTTCCAAGGGCTACTCTCCCACTAAACTTCCAAGTCCTGGATTTTGAGAAATACAATTGTAAAGGCTAACCTATCTCACATCTAAGGGCCTACTACGGAGATCTCGTGCAACTTCAGGCTGACGAGAGGTTCTTAATCTAGCTCTTTCAGAAAAGTCTGACCAGCCCCACACTGAAGTGGTTCACCTTTTTAAATATGGCCTAGATAAAGACTTGGAACGACCTCAGCAAGGCATTCCTGGAACAATACTCCTTCAATCTCAACTTGGTCTCTAAGCACGAGGACCTTGCTATCACCAAACAGAAGCCCCACGAGCCATTTAGGGAGTATGTCAGGCATTGGCGCGCTCTTGCCTCATAGGTTCGAGATAGACCCTCGGATAAGGAATCTATTGAGATGGTTATCTGTGGAGCGCAGCCAGCTACCGGAGCTCTGCTTAGCAAACAACCTATCACCACATTTTCATCGCTAATTCAAGTGGGTGCTTGTGTGGAAAGCTCGTTGTGTAGTGGTACTTTCCCTGCACTCACCGCATTCGCCAAGCAAGCCACATCTCATGCTTTTGTCCCAGGAACAAGCAGCAGCAGCAACACCAACAACAATGTGAACAACAACTCCAGCAAACAGAGAGACCCTCTCCAGAATGCCATTGCATACATCGAATCCCCTGTAGTGCCTATTGACACGGAACGCCCAGCTCCATAGTAGTTAGGTTATACACTCACTCATAGGGCACCACGCACCTTCCACATCACCACCATCGTCGAGCCGGTATATCCTGTCGTATCGGCAAGGCAAGGATCGTACTAGGGACAAGCTTGACCACTCCGCCTAGAGCACCACTTCACACCTTTGGTCGATCCCTTAAGTGTCGTCCTCCCTAAGGTACAGTCACTCTTGAGGTTTTCAGAGATCCGGCCACTACTGCATTCGTTGCCGAGGTGGTACAAAGTGGATCTATTCTGCAATTCCATTGCACCATGGGGCATGCGACAGATAATTGTATCTCGCTCTGGAGTGCTATTCAAGACTTGATTGACCGCAAGGTCATTGTCATTCACACCTAGTAGGCAGAGTTTGCTCCCGCACCGGCACAAGCATCTACATTCATCCCTGTCTCCCTTAGCATTGTTAGCCAGCTTCTCCCTAAGCATAGTCATCTAGGTGCACTAGGGACCTCCGGGATCCACACCCACTTCCCTACCCGGTCCAACGTTATTGCACTGGACCCCTCATATCTGATTCATGATTTTTCTACTTCGTTCAAACTATCCCTGTACCACTTCTTCCTCAAGGGTTGAAGCTCCATAGTGAACATGATCCAACTTATCGCCAGACCGAAGTATCTAGCAACTCCATCAGCACAACCACCATCACTTGCTACCCTAGTGACCCTACTAGCTCACTCACCCACACCAACCACACTAGTGACCCCATTAGCTTACTCACTGTGACCATGCCAGTGGAACCCCTAGGCGTGGTTCTCCAACCTACTCCGGTGTGCAGAAACACACGGGTAGATCCGATACGGTCACGGCGAAAATGGTGAATCCGGAAGAAGAGACAAGACTTGGAAACCCCAAAGGGAAGACAAAAGGATAAGGAAAGGAGTCGCCACCTAGTCTTTTAATGGAAAGACGAGGAAAACCAAAAAAAACCACAAAAAGGCAGAAAGCAAACAAAATGCAAAGATACATGTGTGATCCGTGCCTAATGGATAATGCAAGATGAAGGCGGGCCAGAGAAAGGGTAAGGATTCTGGTTACGCATGGGGAAGGGGTTAGGCACCCCCATGCGTTCGAGAAAACTCGGTCTTTCTAGGCTTCCTACTGTCTATG
>JAMKQA010026156.1:0-14521 GCA_024699735.1 Posidonia australis
GACAAGCTTAGGCTCACCCTGACACCCACCTTGCACAAAGAATGACCCATCCTCAGGAGACCCAAAATAAACTCTCCTCCGAGCACAGTCGATCAAAGTGGACTGTTGCGCCAACCAATCCATGCCGAGTATCACATCGTACTCCTGCATGTCCATCACGATCAGGCTAGCGTCGAACTCTCTGCCATTCAACATCAAGTCGACAGACTGCAGATACGTCCATGCCAAACTGTTCTCCCCCAGCGGCGTCACCACGCTGAGATGAAAGGCCAGTCTAGCTGGTCTCTCTCCCTACTCCGCCTCGAAAGACTCAGAGATAAAGGAAAATAACTTCCTGAGTCAAACAACACTTTGGCCATCTAGCCTGCCATAATAAAAGAACCTGATGGCCAAACAAAACAACACCACACATCCATTCAATCAGGTAGATGTCCAGATTATAAGGAGATTACAATATATCTCAGAGGATTACAAAATCAAATACTCGTCCTTACCCTCAACCACATCTCTCGAAGACCGAGTGCCTAGAGCTGCAATGGTGAACACCCGTCCCCTAGTCGGCTGTTGTGGCATGCTTCTTGCCTTCTTAGGCGGTTCCGAACAATTATAGCACACCACAAAGGTCGAAGGCTACCGAGGATGAGGACAATATGCAACGATGTGGCCCACCTGACCATAGTTGAAGTACTGGTTCCCACCGAGAGCACTGGACCCTATCTGAATGAGGCCAGCTCCACTACCCCCAGCAAAACTCTTTTGGCCTGCAGAGGAAACACTAGACCTCGCCTTCTGCTTCTTCTCAGGGCTACCCGAACTACTAGCACTTAGAGGATCGGAGAAAGAGAACAGGGAGGTAAAAGAAGACTTACCCATCTCCTTGGGACGACTCTTTAGAAACTTCTGATGCTCCGCCTCGAAGCGGTAAGCCATCCCAACCATGTTCTCTACAGTTTGGCACCTACAACCCATCACCTTCACTCATAGTCCTGGGTTCAAGCCATCCAGAAACCTCTACGCCCGCTCCTCCTCAGACTTATAGGCAGGAGCAAAGCGTTCCAGCCGGGCGAACTCAGTCTCATACTCGAGCACCGACATCATGCCCTACTGCTGACTCTGGAAATCGCTGCGAAGCTGCTCCTTCACATGAGCGGGAAAATACTAGTCGTAGAAGGCCGCCTTGAAATCCTTCCATTGGATGCTAACAGTGATTGAGTCTGGGAACTTCAGCTACCTCACAGACTTCCACCACCTATCTGCCTCACCATCCAGCAGGTAGGTCGCCAGCTGCACCTAATACTCCTCCGGCACGTCATGCTCTCCAGCATCTTCACCATCTTTTCCAATCAGGCCTCGCTCTCCTCAACACTGACCTTGCCCTTGAACGACGGTGGACGAAGTTTCGTGAACTAGTTCAGCCACGAGTCGCCTGACGGCTCGCTGGCACTACTCTTGTTGAACACGTGAGAGATCCCGTGTGCCAAACTCCTCAGTTCCGTACGAACCACCTTCCATCCACCTACGTCCTCTCAAGACTCGGTCTCCTCGATAGCGGACTTGCCCTTACGACCACGTGAAGGCATCCTGCCTGGAAAGGCAAAGTACCTGCACCACAGACAAAGCAACAACTAGAAAACCATGGTGAGAAATCAGGTGTAGACTCTACTATGCATGCAAAACTTATGGAGTCTCTATACTAGACACCCTAGGTGTAGCACTAACCAAGTGCGACCTAGTGAACCTAGAACTCTGATACCAAAACTGTTACGCTTCTCATTTTCCACAATAATTTAAAACAAATTAAATTACGGGAAAATTAAAGTCAAATAGTAAATATCTAACTACCAGCAACCTGTGTGTATGGCTAGGAGACTCCAAACTATATGCACTACGCTAACCCTCTACATGCCTGCACCTGCAAACCAAAAACACAAGGAAAAACGAATGAGTGACAAAAGTCACCCAATACGCACCCCAAGAAAACCACAGAAAACAAAACTATAATCAATTTTCTTTTTAAATTCATTCCACAAACCATTTTCTCAAAACCTCATAAACCAGGCCCACACCGGCCAAAACCACAACCAAGGCTCTACTAGCCCAAAGCCACAAACAAAGGCCCTCAATGGTCAAAACTACACACAGTGAGTCAGGAAGCCCGACGCTAGGCAACCAAACGCTGGCCACTAGCAGTCCACTAAAGAGCAACCAACGGCGTCTGCACTGCCATGACGTACCACCTTGTGCAGGAGACGCATCGTCCCGCGATTCTCCCAACTAGAGAACCCACACAAAGCCAACCCCTCCCTAGAAATGTTGTCCTGTCTCTCAGGACGCTACCAGCTATGGGCCACGTGTCCCACCTGCACTAGCCACCATAGGGTACGCCTCCTCATGGCGTCCTCCACACATGGTGCTCAAGAGGGAGTGTCATACCTCCACACCCGATGATAGCCGAGCCTTAGTGCTCACAATGACAGCAAAAGTATCATACCTCCCCGTCATGCCATAAAACACTTCAACCCGTGGACCACAACCCTAGCCTTGAGACGACAGTCAAGGAGTCTCATACCTCCAGGACCAGACGCCCCTTAGTCTCAGGTATCTTGGACCCCAACCTCAACCAGGGAGTCGCGCCCGACCACCTGAGAATGTCGTCACATTCCCTGGTCCCAACGACACGATCCCACACTGTCTTAGCCCGCACATAGATAACCAAGAAAAACATTTTCCAAAATAGGCCAACTATTTCTTTGATATCCATTTTCCAAAATCATTTTCATATCTTTGAAAACTCTTCTAAAACCTCGGCAAAGCAGTGCATCAGGTGTCCCAAGGGACACCCACTGACGGCCCACAATCCCATCTCAATGGGATAAAAACATAGCAATCCAGAAAGCCCTAGGAAATCAGATTTTATAAACACATTTGGACCATGATTCGGCATGCTGAAAAATAGGTCTGGTATGCCAAAAATCACTGGTTCGGTAGATCGATCTGGATCGGTCAATCGAATCAGGTTAGCGGTCAATACTCAGGCCAAATTCAATACACCGAAAATGATTCGGTCAACCGAAATCTCTTGATTCAGAGGACCATCCAAAATCGGATGACCAAATTTCGACCAGTGGACCTAAACTGATAGAAAAACGGCATATCAAAATGGTTTGTTATGCCGAATTCTATGAAAAACAGAAACAGCCCAAACCCTACAGTCTGAAATCGCCCCAACTAGGACCTCCGATCGGATCCTTCTAAACAAACACCAAAAATCTTGTATAAAACATAAGATGTAGACCCTCGAGTCTACTGCAAATCCCAACAAACAAAGCTAAAATCCATTCACCATGCATCAAGATATAAAATCACAAAGGCAGAAGGATCAAAACACACCAACCGCTATAAATATCCATAAATGCCACCATAAATTCTCAAAAATTCTAAAACATTAAATTTAGCCTAGATTACATGCATCCTAGGCATTTTTACCATTTTCATGCTCTCTATTACATGAGGTGGAGGTGCGTACCTGAAAATGAGCTCCGGCGATCTCTGACCGACTAGCGAACTCCGACGCAACCACGACCACGAGAGCACTCCACTCGAGCTCCATGCACCACCACGAGCCACCACTGTGCCTCTGCTTCTCTCCCTCTCTCTCTCTTTTCGTCGACGTGCGAAAGAAGGAAACAGAGGAGGCAGGGGAGGATGGGTGGAAGGAGAAGGGGGTGGAGAAAGAGGAGTGGGGAGGAAGGGAAAAGAAGGTGGGGAGGGAGAAGTGTTTGCGGCAAGGAGGAGGAGGAAAGAAGAAGAAAGAGGGAGAAGACGGTGACGAGCGGTAGGGGAGTGCTGTGTGGCTTATAAAGCTTGCGCACGCAGTAGTTGGGAGCGTGCTCAACCACTTGCCACAGCAACATGCCCACTGTGCGAACCCCACACTTGGGCCCCACACGGACCCACACCCAGGCCCACGAGGCCCAAGCACAAAACTACACAACGGGCCTCAGAATAGTAATAGCTGTCTAGGAATAAAATTCATTAAAATGTAAATAATTACAAAATGAATTTTATGGGTATTACACCCATCGACAGTAGTACGGAAGAGTGGGAGCGAGAATGAGACAGATGCACGAGGCTGCTGGAAACTAAACTATCCAAAAGATAAAGAACCTATCATAGAACTGCCACAGCTGGTTGAGTATCAAAGGAGGCTAGGCCCTAAAGAGGGAGGGACAAAGGTAGTGTCTTTGGTGCCTAGGTGATGGTCACTGTAACAGACTAGATGCTTGGCTCCCAACTGGCCATGGTCTACCAATGTCCTGTAGCAAAAGGCAAAGAGTCTCCATGGACCTAAAATTGGTAGGCATGAGGAGAGGAGGGAACAACAAAAGCCAAAGTGAAAGAGGGAGGGACTGAAACTGGGATCACCTTCGGAGTAGCAGTGGGATGAGGCTCCCTGACATGTTGGGTCATGGCTAACTGTGAGTGAGTGTAGACAGGGCTATAGTAGTATACTAGGGGAGCAAAGCCTACGACAAGCTATCGTCAAAAGTACGGATAACTTGGGAAGAGATGGTCAAAAAGAGGGTCACAATAGGGTGTTGATAAAAGGAACATACGAGCACCAGCTAAGGAACTCGCACGTTGACCTAGGACAAAAGCAAAAACAGGTGTCAAACTCAAGGGAAAAAAGAGTAGAATGCAAAGGTTTTTATGGTGGCGTGAATGGCACACATGCACATGAATGCTTCTAGAATGCACTATCTCTCCAGCTAGGTGTGTTCTAATAAACTATCTACTCTAGACTCTCTCAAAGGTGCATGGTGTAGGCACTTCAATTTTGTAGCCGACTGTCGAGAAACTCCTTTGGAACAACGCATTCTGATCGGCTAACCTATACCATCACCCTTCCCACCTACCACCTCATTTAAACCCACCTTTACTCTTAAAACTTAAATCATAACCAAGACCATCAACCCAAGCCTCTTTGTGGCCTAGATGAACTATGGAATGGGCCAAAGATCAAGGCTTGAACTAGGTCAACCATGTGCCAATACTGTGGGTGAGTCGCATGGGTCAAGGGCACAGTTGCCTTGGGTCAGTAGCGACGGGTAAAGGATTAAGTTGTCCTTTCACTAAAGGTGAATCAAATCCAAGTTTCTTATTGTCCCGCATGGATCTTGTTGTGGATCACGTTACATTTGAACCATGAAGCCCTCCATGCTAGTTTAAATCCCAACCACACCACCATGATTTGATCTCAACCTTTACTGGTGGGAGTAGGTGGAGATCAACGATTTCTGTTCAAACCACCCACCTATTTAATAGGCCTTCTCCTTCGACAAGATGTCTTTTTCACTCATGCTCTTTCCTATCGACTCCTAGTGCTCTCCTGCAGCTCCAGGCTATTCCCACACCACCCCAAAACCCTCGCAAGCCTCTGTTTCTTTTCCACCAATCCACTAGCCACCAGCCGAATACCACCCAACATCCCTGAATCCAACTATTGTCCAAAGCACTCATCCACACTACCTGACCTAACCATCATCTCCAGACGTTAGCCAGAGCCCAACGAACCTTCCTCCACCATTTCCAAGCCCCAACAACCCCTCTCTAATGGCCATTCAGCCACCGTTCGTTGACCCGAAGCATGACTCTAGTGCTACAGTCGTGTCACGTCGAGGAACACCATCTTGAAGCGTGCCAGGTTAGCCACTCATCCCTGCTTACGTCTTGGTCTTCCTTCACTGGCTGGATTCATTCCTTTTTGTTTTTGCTCCATTCCTTGCAGCATTTTGCATTGCATCTCACCAACGGACGGCCAACGACCCATGCAAGGCCGACGACCACTGAGCACACAGTCGAAGCTATCCCAGTGCACCTCTCCCTTCCTCCATCATCCGTGATGCCTCGGAGCTCCATTTGGGTCCCTAGCCTCAATCCATGGTTGGCTGGACTTATAGAAAGTTGGCATGACTGATGAAGATGGGTGGAGGAGGCTCTTCATGCGTGGCTTGTTTCGTTGCTTCCTGTGTGTTCCTCTTGCTCCACCTTCAGTTTTCCAACCACCCTAGAAGCCTAGCATCTCGTCTTAGCCCCAACCATGGTTGGAGCAAGGTGCGTTGTTGGGTGGCATAATCTGGAGAAAGGGGGCGGACATCGATGGTTTCTTATTGGATTTCCTTGTATGTTTGCCTTCTCTTGTATCTGAGTTTTGATTCTGGATGATTAGTTTTGATTACTCAGGGTGGACAATGAAAGTCTATTGTCTGATGCACATACTTAGACCACATGTTGATATCGCATGCGTAAACTGCAGGCAGGTTGTGCATTTTTTCCAGACCCAGTGCTCAACCAGACTAAGTCCTTACTCTTGCTTGTTTCACTTAATTAGTTTTTTGCTTATATTTTTGATTCAGTACTGATTACTACTATATTTTTGTTGCCTACCTTACTTGTTTATTTTCCCACACTTGTTTTACTCTTGTATCATGTTATGCTTCAATTGCAAACATACATCGACATTCAAATGCCTACATAGCTACACATGTGAGCGAGTAAGTCAGGAAAGACTGATTAATCTGTCGTATGGGGATACCTAATACCTTCTCCCTGCGTAACAGGAGTCCTTATCCTTTCTATGGCACACATTGATCTATATGTTGCATCCAATTTGAATGGATTCTCACCTTGGCATTTTTGTTTTGTTTTTATCACTTGATTTTCAGTTTGCCTAGTCTCCTGGATTTAATTGACAAGGTGGTGACTCCTTTCTTCCTTGTCCATTTGGGTTCGTGATGTTTTCTCTTTGAGTAGAGCATCCTCCCTTGGGCTCGCCTCTCCAATGTGACCTTATTGGTCCAAGAGTTAGGTTTTCAAACTCGACTCACAGGTCATTGGCTAGCATGGTCACACATGGGACTTCGACTCAGGATAGAAAGTAGGTCCCCACTCTAAATCCTAGCTAAAGATTGGGCAATGAATGGGTAATGTATTGGTGGTCTCGACTCCTACCATAGTAGTAAGTTGTACCCTCTACTAACACCGACACAACCCTAGTCAAGGAGGAACAGGCCAGCTACTCACTCCACCCCAAAGCGATGGGACGGGAAGACCAGGACTGTCTTTCTCAAACTGTATAGGTGGACTCAAGATGATGATAAAATGTATGCCTTATATGATCAATTATGCAAATATGCTTGGTATTTTTCACTTGCATCTTTTGTTCAACCAAGGGAGAGAGAATTTTGTATGTCGCTAGTTTGGCCTAGTTGTTCTATTTACTTGTGTAATTTTGAGGTTAACCAGAAGGGGAGGTAGACATATCTCTAATTTTCCTAGGCATGGAAAATGCGAAAAGGGGAAAGAAACACCTAGTCATGCAAGCAACGTACATCAAGCAAAAGGCATGCACATGGCATGTGCAAATGTCGTGCCAAGATGATTGTGAAAAAGGGAAAATGTCCATTATATCAAAAGACATAAACATGGCATGTGCAAGTGTGGTGCCATAGCAAATGTGTAAAAGCAAAACACCCACCATACAAAAGGCATGAAACATGACCAAGGCAAGGCAAGCTCACGCAAATTATTGCAATAAAGAGACAAGCAAGAGTAAACCACACAAGCGAAATGGTAGATAAATGAAAGCTAGAATCTAGTATCTCCAACGAACTTGCCAATTCCTGTGACATACAGACAACTACTTTATGCATGGTGCAAAAGGACCATACACACTAACCGATAAGGTCACAGTGAGATAGTGAATCTGAGGAGGGATACTTCACTCAAAAACACCAAAGCGAAAGTAAAATGGTAAAAGAACATGGAAATGAAGTCACAACCTAGTCTATTAAGCAGGAAGATGAGGAAAATCGAATGTGAGAAATGATATGTATGCAAGCAAGGAAATTGGGGATGTATGACTCAAATGCCAATGGACAATACATAGGTCATTGCAAGTAGAGAAAGGGTAATGACTCCTACTACTTAAGAAAAAGGTGTTAGGAACCTCCACATGCCCAAGCTCATCGATCTTTCAATGCTTTCTTACTCATGTGTGTGACATTGCAAGTGCAAGAACTCAATAATATATGCGAAAAGACAAGATGAAAAATGCTACATGAGCATGAATTTTGCTTAATGAAGGCCCAAGAGGGCACAATGCTTGATGTTGTATGATGCAAGTAAAACATGCTAAGGGAGGAGATCAATAAATGGTAATCAAAATCAAGTGAGGAAAACATGCAAGATAATGCTCAGCCCTACTGTCTACACTTTGGATCAGAGCAGAATGCGCCAGATAGGTGTGCAAGATAATTGTGCCTTCTTATTGTGCTAGCTACTTGTGTCCTCAAGTACTCTGTATCAGATAGTGAGCCTTCATCGCAATAATGGTCGAACTTAATAGATCAATACAGGCAAATGAACATTAAGGAAACATGCATGTATGCAGGTGAGCACTCCCAAGGATTAGGATAGAATCCAAAATGCTTAGTCTCTTTCCCCAATCTCCATGGTGTATCGTTGGCGATTCTTGGTTCCCACCACCATGAAATGGATTGTGAGCTTTGGGAATCTCCTTAAAGCGACGAAAAATGGAAGAGGAAGGGAGAAGAGAGAAGGTAGGAACTATGTTATGCAATGCAGATGACATGATGTGCGATTCGTGACCGTCGAGCCACCCCACTGTGACGCCGAACTCTTTCACTGCCACGAGGACAGTTGGCCAAAACAAGATGGTTCCTGGACCGAGAGTTCACTTGAGCGTCGGGGTGGAATCGAGGGACGAATGCATATGTTGAGACGGGTCTTATCTCAAGCTCAATGGTCAGCAACCTCACTAGAGGTACAGGAACCCATCACTTGAGCATGCAGTAGGGAAGGATGAAATAATGCAAAATTGAATTGAAACCAAAACTACAAGCAAGAATTAAGCCATGCAAGGTGAAGGAAGACTCAGTTACGCTACTAGGAATGAGTACTCACCTATGTTGTAGACCAAAATTTGCCTCCCGACGACGAAAGCTTGTGGTGGTAGTTCTTTGGGTGGCTCTAGATGTGATGGTCGAATGCAGAAGTGGTTAGGAACCAAAGGAATGTTTAGTCTCAAAGGTTTCTCTCAGATCCACTCACATGTAGGAAGGCTTAGGTGGAGGGAATGAAGCCTCTTGGTGCTCTCTCAAGGCTTAGGTGTTGATGCTGGTGCAAGGTGGGTTGCAAGGTTTGTAATGCAAGGAGCTGGTGGTACATAGGATGGTAGGAGCAAGAAAGCGAGAGCCGAAAGAGCCAGAGCCCAGAGACCGAGAGAGCGAGAGTCGAGAGAGTATTCTTGTCGATAAGGGTGTTGTATATAGGGGAAAGGCATGCATGGGTGGCATCGATGCTTAACGGCTTTAAATGAGTGGATGAGATTCAAATAAAAGGTGTTGGATGGGAATTTGAATCTTGGATGAGGGTATGATGGTCTAAGTATATCAGAGTACACATCCAAATTATTGGTAGCCAATGGAAGCAAAAAAACTAATGTCCACTAGGTGAGTAAACAAATCAGTCTTCTACTGAAATTAACCAACATAGGTTGTTGTGTGCTAGCTGCTTGTGCTGGGAACTTGCACCAATGATACGTGCCTATTAGTTACGCCTGTAGGTTGCATTGGATCTATTACAGGGCCTATATTTTATTGCATAGACCATCAATGGGCTTTGGACTTGTGGTTTAGCAGTTGGTATATGTGTTAGATAGGTTTAGGAAAGGTGGCAAGATCCATCACAAATAGAGCAAGTTCTTCCAGGGAAGTCCATTGACAAGTGACTACAGAATCAGGATGCCTATACTAGGAAACACAACGAATTATAATGATGCAAACCTTATTTTGAACATAAATAGGGAAAAGCACAATGAAAACCAATAGAACACAATCTAGAACAATATTGCAAGCAATGAAGAGTAAATAAAAATCAATCTTCTGAAAACAAACAACAAATGTTGAAAATAATATTAACTGACATGTGAGTATCAAATATCATGGTGCCATACTATCATACACAAATCACGTGTATCAACAAAACATATATAAAAGCAAAGAGTTCGACGACCGTGTGATTATAGTCATACAAAGCTATAGGAAAGTTATACTTTATTACTTTATCATATTTTATTATGTATGGAAACAAATTAAAATTGTCTTCCCTTTATTATATTTTATTACTGAAATAGTATGACATTTGAAATCTATGTAAATAAAATAAAATCGTGTTATTCGCCTAAATCTCTTTGTTCTTAAACATTACTCGTTGTGATTTTATTTTAATCCTAAATCTTTATAGGTATCACAGGAATTATTTTCTTCTAGAAGATTGCAAGAATTTTTAGATAAACATCAACAATAATATGATTGAATGTAAAATAATATAAACGAAGATGACAAATAATAAACAATAAAGATAAGAACAAGAAGGATTTTAGCTTTTAACGAAATAGGATGGATTCATTAACTTGAAGAAGAAAATCTGCCATCATGCATAGTGCTTTTCTAGTTCCTCTCCAAAGATACAATATCAAGATCTCTAAAAATATAAGTTTTTTGAGATCCGGAATTTTTAGAGATCTTCAAATCATACTATAGTGTTATAGCCAGAGAAAAAGGAAAAGAAAGAAGAAGAAACAAAAGAACTTTTTCTCTTGGTTTTTCTAAAACACAATGAAATATATAAATGAAAGAAGATACATTATAGATCAATACAATTTCTACTACAAAAGGAAACAACATAATCATAGAGAATATACATAAAGATAAAAGTAAATGATATATAAAAGATATTAACAGAAATTTTAAATTTAGTAATTAAAGTCAAAACTATTATTTTCCAACATATACTACTTGGAGTGTCGGTTGTGGTAATGAAATTAGTTGGTTAAATTCAGATACTAAAAATGGAGTAGTACTATTTGAAGTCTGGTTTGTGGTCATGACCTAATTCCTTTGAGTTCAAACACTCTTAAGTGGTGGGGATAAGTGCAAACCAGAATAATATGTATTGTAGACAATGTCTCATTGTCACAGTGACTAGGAGAACTTTAAACTCGCCACAGGTCTCAGGTTCGAATCCTGAGACAAAAATGCACATCTTACTATCTCAACCGTTAACAAAAAAAAAGAATAATATGTATTGTACTTCTCTTTCAAATTTTTCATTCAATTATGTCTTCAATTAAAAATAATAAGGTCACAAAAAAGAACTAAGAAAAATAAGCTCTAAGAGAATAATATTGAATGGCAACGCATAAGGCATGTTTAAGTACCTATTCCGAAGGATTTCATTGCTGTCTATTTTAGCAGTTAGCAAAGAGCAAAAATCTTGATTACCATAATTTTATATTTTTAGATTATAAGTTTTTCGGGCGATACTTGGATTAAAACCATGTGAACTAAATATTGAAACGATTTTAATACGTGTTTATCCCAAAACAGGCCTAGTGCCGGCACTGTGGATTCCAATTTCCAGCCGGTGCACGACTAGGAATAATTGCTCAAACAAATCTTTTATTTTTTATGATATCTAATTTCAAACGGAAACTAATTCTTTCATATCAACATATGTTGGATTAGCCTGAAAAGTATAGGTTGTGTACATCAGGCAGCTTTTGAAAAATTCGAAGGTGTTTGGGTAAATTTAAAAACTATATTTTAAATTCAAAGGAAATATGGATTATAAGAAATAAACATTATTTTCCATTTCGTTTTCTTCCTTTTTCTGGCCTTTGGAAACCAAGGTCTATATTTTTTGTTTGGCATATAGTGTTTGTATAAACGAATACAAATTTCAATACTACGGTATCCATACCTTTAGTTTGTAACGTCGGCATAATTGACAGTCCCAAACAAAAGGAAACTCCGTTTGTACTTTTGTCTGTTTTTTGTCTAATTTTTCCTGTTTGGATATTGAATATTTGCATTGTCCCAGATCAGACGGAGACAAGAAAAAGTGACAGTAAGGACAATATGCAAATCTGTTTCCAATAATCAATTAAAAAAATAAAGATAATTTGCAATTCAAAATCATTTCCACCAAACTAATAGACCACTCACCAAATTGGATCCTTTCATCTTCTCCACCAAAATCACTTTGCATAAGACCTTCTTACAACGATATAACAAGAAATAAATGGCATGATAACACCCACGTATATCTTGATAAATGGGCTGCAAATTGCTCTCTTGAAACCGGTTAAGAATGATCGACAAATCCAAGTACCCATCAAGAAATCGACCTTCCACCAGAAAAACCTTCACTCATCGTATGATTTAGAACAACAGAGTGTCATGACAACTCATACTAAGCATATATCCAACTGGCTCTCAAATGATGCCCACGTGGTGACTTCCCTCCAACGTCACCGTCATCTCTTTTTCTGGTTCTTTTAATCCATTGTACGGTCCCATATATACTTTATTAGTGCATCAAAATTAATATATTTATGTTTTACAGGACGTCAACAAAGCGGGATAAAACCATTCCCTCTCGCGACATGCAATCTCAGGTGTCTTGTTACATACATTCGTGGCAGTGGTTGAAGATGATTTTGGTGGCTATTGTCTGCCTGGCATCAGACTTTAGAAGAGCGATGTAATCAGCTAGACGTATGACCTAACATGTATGTAACTCACACCGACGAGCATTTCTCAATAATATATTTCCTTGTCTTGGGATCTCACAATTGTCGGTGTTTTGTCAGAACATTACTTGTGAACAAGATAATATCTATTTTCTTGCAGGTTCAGTTGCTAACAAGCGGTTTACGTCGATGGATGTGCATCGATATCAACTTCCTTTAGATATCAAAAGCCTTTCTTAACCGTGACTTATTAGGGTCCATTTGGAGAGCTTTTGAGGACTTCTGAGAGGTTAGTGTTTTTATATATTGTACGATTTTCTAGGTGAATCAATTGATCTGTAATGCTAAAAGTTGTAACAGTGGTGTAAAAATATTAAAGAATGCTTAACTTCCATACTCTCACGTAAAATGAGTAATCATATACTTTGGTGAGAAGCTCCCTTC
This sequence comes from Posidonia australis, assembly GCA_024699735.1. Lineage (NCBI taxonomy): Eukaryota > Viridiplantae > Streptophyta > Magnoliopsida > Alismatales > Posidoniaceae > Posidonia > Posidonia australis. Next base: position 13,061 of record JAMKQA010026156.1, read on the forward strand.
GTCTTACTCTTGGTAGAAGCTGTAGATTTTAACTCAAAAAATAATATACAAAATTCAGAAGTTTAAAATAGATCGAGAAGCTCTCTCAAATAGACATGATTATATTCAAAATTGATTCTAGTTTCTGATTATCCATAAAATCTACCTTATGATCAAAAGCTTACTTACCATAATACCTAGCTTTTGGAGAGAAAAAATTGTATTGTAAGATATGACATATTTATGATTAAGTTGACTTTATTTTTGTGATACTCCAAGACGTGCTTGAAGTGACTCTCGTCAACTCACTTGATATAGTATTTAGTCTGATATAACACTTAGCTCCTACACTTCTTATTAGTTTTCCCACTCTAGTATCACTTCTCATGACCTGAGTCCAAGCCTATTTGCCTAGTCCAATCTACGACGAGTTCATAACATTGTTGTTTAAAGTAACTTGAATATAACCTACTAACATAGGTCAAAACACGTAAGTCATAATATACCTTAGTTGTCTGTAGCTACTTGGTGTAGTGGTGAAGTCTCTTTGTAGTTGTACGAGAAGTCGGGAATTCGACTTCCACGGACATCATATATATTACATCACTTGATGGTGATTTATCATAGTCAAGTGTTTGAGTGTAATATATATCAATTACCGTTTACAAAAAAATTAATATACCTTAGTAGTGCTCACTTCCGTATATCCTATTTAATTAAGTCAAACTTTGTCATCAAATTTTCCTGTAACTTAAGGTTATTTAGGCAAGAAGTTTACACTTTATATAGGGTTAATTTTACTTCTATTCTATCAAATTCAGAAACATTATTGATATTCTATACTACGGAACATCTATAATACGTTGCAAATGTAATAAAAATATTTCATTAGATTGACTAAATGGGGAATATGATATTTACACATAGAGGTTGATTCATATATAAGAATTCTTAGAATAAGGAACAAAGTATACATAGTTGGTGGGACCTATAGTAACATCTCTTCTTTATAAGAAATCATCCAAGGTTGAGATTTATTTGATAATAATTCTTATATACAAAACCTTTTCTTTTACACATTTGGCCATGATACCAAAAATGCATGATCTTAAAGCTGATGGTGCAACAGTGAAATTCAGTAATGGGTAAAGTTGATATGGTATGATTTCTATGAATAATGCAATGGAAGTGGATGAACTGCATATTTTGCTCCCTTAACTACTGTGAGTACCACACACACACCAAGCAGGTGACTACAAATTGAGGGTATTAGTAAGAACACGGGCTCATGTGTACCATTTCTTACACCAATTCTTTCGTTAAACATTTCTGATATTATTTTTGGACCCGTAGTAGTTGTGTAATTGTTTCATCATTCTTCATATTGTGGAGGAAAGAGAAACCACAGAAGTTGGAATCAAAGTTCAGACTCTCTCTCTCTCTCTCTCTCTCTCTCTCTCTCTCTCTCTCTCTCTCTCTCTC